>SMDT01000708.1:0-143608 GCA_005392925.1 Aquilaria sinensis
AAGTAACGCCGAAGTTGGCCTTGCTTTATCAGGGATTCCATGTACATCCTCAGCTGGAAGCAATCCTCGGTATCATGCCCGTGGTCCCGATGAAACTGGAAAAAATTTCTCATGTTCTTTTTGTTGTCCGAGGTCATGGCCTTTGGAAGTGGAATTTGAGTTCCTTGCCTTTCCATGGCCATGAGGATGCTTGTCCTTGTGGTGTTTAGGGGAGTAAAAGTCATCGGCTTCTTTCCATTAAGCTTCCGAGATCATCCCCCTGATTCGGTTGGGTAGCGAGTTTGTTGGCTCGGCCCCTCGGCACGAATATGGTCGTGCTTTGGGCCTCCCATCCTCAGCTCTTCAGCAGTCATATGCTGCTCAACCCTTTGGTAAAACTCGCCGAGGGTGTTCGGGGGGTCTTTAGAGAATTCATAGAACAACTGTGAGTCTCTCCGAAGTCGCCGTATCATGGCGAGGATGCGTATTTTTGGCCTAAAGTCCGAAATGCTCAGGGCTTCTTGGTTGAACTTTTTGACATAGTCACGAATAGTTTCTCCATTCTTCTACGCTGTGTCAAACATTTGAACTGGCATTTTTGCCGTTGGCCTGCTTCCGATGAATTGCTGCATGAAGGCAGTAGACAACTCTTGGAATTCCATGATGGATCTGGGGGCTAACGAGTTGTACCATGCCATTGCTGGTCCAGCGAGGGTGACCTCAACGCATTTTCACAGAGTAGCGTCATCAGCACCGTGCAATACCATGTTACACCTGTATTTAGTCAGGTGAGCCTGGGGGTCACTTCGGCCATTGTAGGTTTCCAAATAGGGCACTCGAAAGTCAACTGACATAGGTGCTTCGACTACTGTTCGGGTAAACGGTGATTTATCCTTGTTGGAGGTTTTTGACAACCTAGACCAGACGGGCTTCCGAGCTACCTATCTTTCCACCCTTTCTAGCCTCTTTAGGATTTTGTCCATAAGAAGTGTGGCACTGGGCACTTCTTCTTGCTACCTAGGGGCCTCCAGCAATGGAGAGCAACGCCTTCTGTTTGGAGAGTAACTTTGGCGCCAAGGGGATTGTGATTTCTCTTATGGCAAAGAACTCCTGCGGCGGGGGGTCCTGGGTCGCTTGGGCCCCGCTTCTCCAGTAGGCCGGACCCTGGGGGTATATTTTCCGTCGAGGACTCATCATGTTAGTCCCCGCTTCCCGAACTCTGGTCAGTTGACTTCGGGCTTCTCTCCCGATGAGGTACTGGTGAAGAGGGCCTTCGGTCCGGAGGGGGTTGTAGCCATCTTCGGTGTAGTTGCTGTGTCATTTCATCCATGACGGAGTGCGGAAAATCACGCAGGAAGCTCATCGTAATGGTTAGAGGACGTTCATCCTCAAGTAAGGAGGTCCCTGCTGCGGGTTGTTCGGTTGCCGGTTGGTACTCTGGTGCGGAGGGGGACTTCGCCAGCCCCTTGTCCATGGAACGCCGAGTTTCAATGACGGCCACCTGGGAGTGGTTTCCCATAGACAGTGCCAAATAATGCCCATTAGCATCTCACAATATGACATGGTGAGACTAGGAAGGACTTCCGGTGAGGGAGGAATGCCCGGAGGGGAGATTTCCTAGGGGAAACCACCTAAAACACTCAAAGAACAAAGGTTAGGAAGTCCCCAGAGTATTTGTCTGGGGAGGAGCCTCTGATGCCCAAGTCAGTGTTTGAAGGTGAAAGGTAAGTAGGGGGTAGAGAGATTCTTCCCTTTTCTGAGCCTGTGTCCCCCTTATTGAGGCCACTTCCTTAATATATATAGGAGGATGTGACCCGTTTAGATTATGACACGTGTTCGGTCGGATGTAGCTTGTACCCTTGGGCGTGGGGGCCTCTATCCGATTGCAGGCCGCTCGGGTCAGGGGCTAGGGTTAGAGTAGGCCTACATGATAGGACGTGTGCGGCGGCGGCATGCCAGAGTACATTTGAGGGTGGCGTGTTGCGTGTGAAGGTGACATGTCAGAGGCTCCTTAATTGTTTCTGCTGTACTCCCGAGGTCCCTTCGGTAGAACGGAGCTCTTCGGAATAGGGTCCCTTTTTCCGAAGTCATCTCAGTAATCCATGAGTCCTCTTGGTGCTGAAGTTCCTCCTTTGGGTGCGTTCTCTCCTGCCAAAGGTGGTGGGTCTTTCTCCTTCAAGGCTAGTTTAGTTGCCTTCACAAGGTCGTGATGCACCGTGCTCCCGAGGTCAGTACTATCGTTCCTCGGGGCGTTGGTGGAATACCAAGGTCGGCTGTCCAAGGCGTCAGACTTCCTTTCTCCGAGGTTGGTGCTCGTACTCCTTACTGATGACGCTCGACTTTCCAAGTGTGCCACTTTGCCTGAGCTTATAGGTTTAAAGGGTGATAGCACTTCGGCTATCACCCTACATGTGAGTCACATATTTTGATACTTGTCTTTGTTACTTGTATCTGAGTGAACATGAAGGTGCTCATTGGGTATGTCACATATCATGTAGAGGGTTGTATATGATTAAGCTCGGTTTGTCCCTCCAATGTAACATGAATGATATCTTCAGGCGCCCCTTGATTGATTGAGACTAGGGAAATGCATTGCCATGGTTGGATAAGTTGATATGGGATATCAAGGTCACTAGTTTTAGTCAGTTTTCTCGGTAATCAAGACACCTTAAATTGGTCAAATTGAGAATGACACATTCCATGTCTCATAGTTAGTCTTGATATCTTAGACACAGGAACAATGACATTTTCAAATAATGCTCATATATTTTAGTCAAATCATAGACTACCATGTCACATGGGTAGCAACAATGTGTTGTTAGACACCGCTCATTGTTTCTGATCATAAATATGATTTATGATCATTGCCAATGTGATGGGAGCCTACTGGGTCAGACACTAAGAGCCAATTGGATTATTTGACTGCAAAGACCAAATTGTTTGGTTTTTGTTTCATGATAATTTTGAATTAATAATTAGCCTAAATGTTGGGCTATTATGAGCCATTATGAAGCCTGAAATTCATCCATTTGGATTAGGGTTTTGAAACCTATTAGGCCTAGCAGTTAAGCCTTACTATATATACATCATATAGCTAGTACTTCACACCCTAGCCTCTTGAAGGATGATATTAGAAGGGTTCAGAAAGGTTCCAACTATACACTTTTCTTTTCTTTTCTTGGAGGGTGGAAGCTAGCACTATGGGCACAAGAGGAATGGACCTGCCAAAATGTGTTGGATGCACGATGATCAGAGTGGTTTTTGTTGATACCGTAAGGGGCTTGAACACACTAACTGTTCAAGTTTGTGATATGGCTCAGTCGTTGGATGAAAGATCTCAGCTGACTAGGAGAAACATTTTGAACACCAGATTTACTCTGTTTAACTTGAATCCTAAAAGGTTTTGGTTTGTTTCTATAGTGCTTGTTTTGCTCCTGAAACCCTATAGTGGTATTAGATCTACTGGTGAGACCTAAACTTAGGTTTAGTGTCAAATCACATGATATGTTGTACATTCTGTTGCTTTTGATCATGATTAATTGGAGAACTTGTAATCCATATGAGATATATGATGAAATGGGAAAAATAGGTTAATGAGATTAACCCTACATTGATATATATGTGATATTTATCTAAACTAGGATTGTTGCAATAGTTGCTACAACCCTGATGGGTTTTGGGAGCCAAACAGCGCAACGGAATTTAACCGAAACCCTCCAGGATCCAAGTGAAACGGGGTAAACCGGGTGTTCAAAAATTTTTATACCTAATTTTCGGTTGAGATCTCTCATTCAACTATAGAGTCGAATCCAAAAACCTGAATAGTTGACGTGTTCAGTCTCTCTATGGTATCCACATGAGCCTCTCGGGATCACCACGCTTCCACCATATCCTGGCAGATGCATTTCTCTTGCGCTCGCAGTGCTAGCTTGCGCCCTCCAAGGAATTGCAAGAGAAGAGTGTGGCTATCCTTTTTGGAGGCTAGCGCAAGGAGACCTGCTAATTTCTCACTAGAAGTTGTATTTATAGTGAGACTCAACTTCCAGGCCTAATAGGTTTCAAAGCCCTAATCCAATTAGGCATTAATTTCGGGCTTAATAATTGCTCAACTATTGGGCCCATTATTAATACGAAATTATTGTGAAACCATAACCCAAATTATTAGCCCATGCACTCTAATGATCCAAATAGCTCTATGTGTGCGACCCAATACGCTCTTACCACGTTGGCAATGATCATAAATCACATTTATGATCATAAGCAATGAGCGGTGTCTAGCAACACATCATTGCTACCCAAGTGACAAGATTGTCGATGATTCGACTAAACCTTTATGATCATCACCGATATATGCCATTGTCCCTTTGTCCAAGATATCAAGACTAAGCACGAGACATGGAATGTGTCACTCTCGTATAGCCCAATCTTTGGTTTCTTGATTACCGAGTAGACCAACTTAAACTGATGACATTGATATCGTATATCAACTCATCCGAGCATGGCCATGCATTTTTCTAAGTCTCACTCTATCAAGGGGCCCGAAGATATCACTCCCGTTACATAGGAGGGACAAATCCCATCTTGATCATACAAATCCCTCCGCATGATATGTGACATACCCAATGACCTCCTTCAAGTTCACTCAGTTACGAGCAACAAAGGAAAGTATCAAAGTATGTGACTCACATGTAGGGAACCTTGATGATCTTAGGTCGAAGGACTACATATACCATGATCACTATGAGAATCACTTATGACACTCATATAATGATCCATGTAGTGTTCTCATGGTGGGTCGGTCCAGTACACAAGTTCTCCAACTTGTACCCATATGTAGACTACATATCTCATATTAGTCTCCACATATGCTAGTCATTATGTATTATTGCAACCCGCTCCACAATAATACTAGACCAGGGACGTTTAAGAATATCATTATTCTAGGGTTACAATTATGTTTATTACGTTACGCAGAAACAAAACAACAAACATAATTGCTGGATTAATGCCTTAATAAAATATCATGACTCAATGTGCAAAAATACAATCATCTCATGATTGGCTTTTGGGCACAACACTAACAATCTCCCACTTGCACTAAAGCCAATCATCCATGTATCTAATACTGATGGACCTAGAATGGCTATCATGCTTTTGCTGCGTAAGGGGCTTTGTCAGCTGATCAGCAATGTTGCTATCTGTCGAAGTCCTACATATCCTTACATCACCCCTCTCGATGATCTCCCTGATGAGATGATAGCGTCGGAGTATGTGTTTAGATCACTGGTGAGATCGAGGTTCCTTAGCCTGTGCGATTACTCCATTGCTGTCACAATAGAGCTCTATCGGGTCGGTAATGCTTGGAACCACTCCAAGTTCAGTGATGAACTTCTTGATCCAAACTGCCTCCTTCGCAACATCAGAGGCAGCAATGTACTCAGATTCTGTTGTAGAGTCAGCTACTGTCTCTTGCTTTGAACTCTTCCAGCTGACAGCACCACCACCAATACAAAACACATAACCAGATTGCGATCTAAAATCATCCTTATTGGATTGGAAGCTTGCATCGGTGTAACCCTTTACAACGAGCTCATCTTCACCTCCAAAGACCAAGAATGCATCCTTAGTCCTTCGTAAGTACTTAAGGATGTTCTTAACAGCTGTCCAGTGACTCTCACCGGGGTTCGATTGGTACCTACTCGTCATGCTCAAAGCATATGAGACATCGGGATGAGTACATATCATGGCATACATGATAGATCCAATTGCTGAGGCATATGGAATCTTACTCATGCGCTCTCTCTCCTCAGGTGTACTCGGACACTGAGATCTAGAAAGAGTGATACCATGTGACATGGGCAAGAATCCTTTCTTGGAATCTTGCATGCTAAACCTCTTTAGCACCTTGTCAATATATGTACTTTGACTTAGGCCAAGAAGCTTTCTAGATCTATCTCTATAGATCCTGATGCCTAACACATAGGCTGCTTCACCCAAGTCCTTCATAGAGAAACATTTCCTTAGCCAAGTCTTCACAGACTGTAGCTCAGGAATGTCATTCCCGATGAGTAGTATGTCATCTACATACAACACCAAGAAGACAATAGCGCTCCCACTAACCTTCTTGTAGACACAAGGTTCATCTTCATTTTTGATAAAACCAAACTCTTTGATTGCATCATCAAAATGAAGATTCCAACTTCGAGAAGCTTGCTTCAGTCCATAAATGGACCTTTGCAACTTGCACACTTTATTGGCATTCTCAGGAGTGACAAAACCCTCAGGTTGTGTCATGTACACATCCTCAAGTAGCTTTCCATTTAGGAATGCAGTTTTGACATCCATTTGCCATATCTCATAATCATAGTGTGCAGCAATAGCAAACAAAATTTGGATGGATTTAAGCATAGCAACTGGTGAAAAAGTTTCATCATAGTCAATACCATGAATTTGCTTGAAACCTTTTGCAACCAATCGTCCCTTAAAGGTAATCACATTACCATCCATGTCAGTTTTCTTCTTGAAAACCCATTTGCACCCTATGGGTTTTACCCCTTCAGGTGGGTCAACCAAAGTCCATACTTGGTTTTCATACATGGATTCCATCTCAGATTTCATGGCCACTAGCCACTTCTCAGAGTCAGGCCCCGACATAGCTTGTTGGTAGGTTGTGGGCTCATCCTGATCCATGAGCATCACATCACCAGTGTGAGTCGTGAGAAATCTATATCTCTCGGGCTCATGCCGAATCCTACCAGACCTACGTGGGCTCTGTGCTACAGGAACAGACTCTTGAACCACAACATCTTGTGGTGTCTGTTCAGGTTCCATTTCAGGTTCGATGTCTCCTTGTTGTTCTTGAATTTCTTCAAGTTCTACTTTCCTCCCACTAGTTTCTTTAGAGATAAACTCTTTCTCTAAAAAGACACCAGTTCGAGCAACAAACACTTTTTGCTCAGAAGGATTGTAGAAATAGTAACCCTTTGTTTCTTTGGGATACCCAACAAAAAGGCATTTTTGAGATTTGGGCCCTAGTTTGTCAGAGGATTGACGTTTCACATAAGCGTCACAGCCCCAAATCTTCATAAAAGACAAATTGGGACGCCTCCCACTCCATATCTCATATGGTGTCTTTTGAACCGATTTAGATGGAACTCGGTTTAGTGTAAAAGCGGCTGTCTCTAGAGCATGTCCCCAAAAGGAGTTTGGAAGGTCAGCTTGACTCATCATAGAGCGAACCATGTCTAACAGAGTTCGATTTCTCCTTTCAGATACACCATTCCATTGAGGTGTACCTGGTGGAGTGAGTTGTGATACTATACCACACTCCTTCAGATAGTCAAGGAATTCTCGATCCAAGTACTCTCCACCTCGATCTGATCGAAGCACTTTGATACTCTTCCCGAGTTGATTCTCTACTTCATTCTTGAATTCTTTGAACTTTTCAAAGGATTCTGACTTGTGTCTCATAAGATACACATAGCCATATCTGCTGAAGTCATCAGTGAAAGTAATGAAGTATTGGAAACCTCCTCTAGCTTGTGTAGACATAGGGCCACATACATCACTATGTATGAGTCCTAGTAAGTCATTAGCCCTTTCACTTTGCCCTGTGAATGGGGCTTTGGTCATCTTGCCCAACAAACATGACTCACATGTCTCATATGATTCAAAATCAAATGAGTCCAAGAGTCCATCCTTATGGAGCTTGGATATGCGGGTCTCATTTATATGGCCCAAGCGACAGTGCCAGAGATAGGTCGGGTTCGAATCATTTAATCTGACCTTCTTGGTATTCACATTATAGATTGGATCTTCGAGGTCTAGAACATACAACCCATTGCTAAGTTGAGCACTACCATAAAAGATTTCATTCAAATAAATAGAACAACATTTGTCCTTTATTATAAATGAAAAACCTTTCTTGTCCAAACAAGAAACAGAAATCAAATTTCTACTAATAGTAGGCACAAAGTAGCAGTTGTCTAATTCTAAAACTAATCCACTAGGTAAAGTGAGAACATAAGTCCCTACGGCTAAGGCAGCAACCCTTGCTCCATTTCCAACACGTAGGTCCACTTCACCTCGGGCCAATCTTCTACTTCTACTTAGATCCTGCACATTTGCACAAATGTGAGATCCACATCCAGTATCCAATACCCAAGATGAGGAAGTAGAAAAGTTAGCCTCTATAACAAAAATACCTGAAGTGGAAGTCTTACTTCCCTTTTCCTTAGCAAGTTCTTCAAGATAGAGCTTGCAGTTGCGCTTCCAGTGTCCAGGTTGCTTACAATGGAAGCACTCCCCTTCCTTTGCCACACCACCCTTTGGTTTCAGTGCAGCTGAAGAAGAATTAGCATTGGACTTTCCATTAGCTTTATCCTTCTTCTTGTTGGCTTTTCCCTTTCCCTTGCCCTTTTGAACCATCAAAATGGGCTTAGCCTTCTTAAGGTTTTGCTCAGCAGTTCTCAACATGTTGAGCAATTCAGGGAGGGACTTGTCAAGGTCGTTCATGTTATAGTTCATGACGAACTGACTGTAGCTTTCAGGCAACGATTGCAAGACTACATCAATAGCCAACTCTTTCTGAAGAGCAAATCCCAAATTCTCAAGATTCTCAATGTACCCAATCATCTTGAGCACATGAGGACCCACGGGACTTCCCTCAGACATCTTGCACTGAAACAATGCCTTAGAGGTCTCAAACCTCTCATGCCTAGCTTGCTCTTGGAAAAGCATTTTGAGATGTTCGATCATATCGAACGCCCCCATGTTCTCATGTTGCTTCTGAAGCTCAGATTCCATGGTAATAAGCATGAGGCATGCAACATCCAAAGCATCATCAGAATGCCTCTTGTGAGCATCCCTTTCAGCTCTTGGAGCAGTGGCAGCAGGCTCATTCGGAATGGGCTGCTCTAGGACATAAGCCTTTCTCTCTTGTTTGAGGACTATCCTCAAGTTTCGGTACCATTTGAGAAAGTTGGTCCCATTCAGTTTTTCCTTCTCAAGGATCGATCGCAACGAAAGTGTCGATGTGTTTTGTGCCATGGTTATCTACAACAGTAAATATGCAGTGTAAGAGTCATGTATTTTAATTCATTTAATAAGGACTTTTATTAAACGATACTCCCACTATTTTCCTCAAAATAATAACCCTCGATATTATTTCGGAACACCTCGGCGCTAAGGTATTCTAGTGGGCCAAGATCCATATTTGACCACAACCTGAGTCAGCTTTGGCTTTTCTCTCAAGTTACAGCTATTTAGGTAGGCAACTCCTTGCCAATTGCATCTTATGCAACTCTTGGATAGTTGGGTGAACAACACTTGTCCAAGCTCATCTCATGAACTTAAGCCCAACTCTATGCCTCTAAGTCCCTAATCCTATTAGGATGACTTAGTTAAGTCGAACCCAAAGTTAGCAGTTTGGATATCACTATTATCCCATCGCGCCTTACCAAGATGAACATAGGTGCTTTGCTTTGGCAAACCCACCTAATGTTGATCAAAGTCTTGACGAGTGCCAACATTTGGAAGGCATCACATTTAATGACTTAATATTTGTTTGAGGGATTTTTTTTTTTTGATCTCACCAATTTGTTATCTCCGGTTGTCTTATACATGCATCACATACAAATATAAAACATGCATCTCATGCTTACAAGAAAATAAACGTGACATGGTTATAGCCCAAACTATGCGATATTCTCAAGCCAATGAGAATATCATAAAAGCCTAAGAAAAGAAAAGGGTCTTCACAAGCTCCTTCTCTTCCTTTCTTGGTTGCCCTTTTGTTGTCACCTCCTTGGACATACCACCTTGGATGATCCTTGGACATACCACCTTGGATGATCCCATAATGCACCATTACATCAATAATAGAAACCTCGAGTTACATTCGAGGGGAGTAAGGTGAGAAGAGAATGTACAATGAGAGTGATAAGAAAAGGCACGACTCGCAGGCCGTATTTACAAGTACAACCAATCAAGGGCTATAACCATGCACCATGCTTCAAACACCAATCAGCATATCATGTCAAATCTCATTCAACAAAAATGCATGCCAATTGACGTGCGTTGATTAACCAGTTTTTATTTATGTGGCGCTTTCCCATATGGCGGTCCCGCTGGCCGGTCAGCGGGCGGTGGTTCCGCTGACCGGTCAGCGGACGGGGTCAAGGGGAGCCGCCCTTGCGGGGGTTGCGTGGGGGGCAGCGCCCCCCGGCACAAAAAATTGTCTTACAATTGCTTAGCCCGAAATCTTCTATTTCGAGCAAGTAGGCACCCGAGACTCCTCCATTCGAGCCACCAAAAATACCTTACTTTCGGTGCCCGAACAGGCCGAATCCGAACAAAGCTAGGGTTTTTGCAACTATTGCAAGAATCCTAATCCATATAGGTATCTCATACCATTCAATTTTGGGTTAATCTCATTAACCAATTAGTGTTGTTTCTCCATATACGTCATATGTTCATTACGAGTTCCGATTTCATGCACCATGAATCAATCTAATTAGTCATGGCCGAAAAGCAACCGAACATATAACATCATGCGATTCAACACTCAATCCCGATTTAGGGTTTCACCAGTAGCTCTGACACCACTGTTGGGTTTCGGGAGCCAAACAGCGCAGCGGAATTTAGCTGAAACCCTCCAGGATCCAAGTAAAATGGGGTAAACGGGGTGTTCAAAAATTTTCAAACCTAATTTTCAGTTGAGATCTCTCATTCAACTGTAGAGTCGAATCACAAAACTTGAACAGTTGACGTGTTCAAGCTCTCTATGGTATCCACACGAGCCTCTCGGAATCACCACTCTTCCACCGCGTCCCGACAGATACATTTCTCTTGCGCTCGCAGTGCTAGCTTGCGTCCTCCAAGGAATTGTAAGAGAAGAGTGCGGCTATCCTTTTGGGAGGCTAGGGCATGGAGACCTGAAAATTTCTCACTAGAAGTTGTATTTATAGTAAGACTCAACTTCCAGGCCTAATGGGTTTCGAAGCCCTAATCCAATTAGGCTTTAATTTTGGGCTTAATAATGGCTCAACTATTGGGCCCATTATTAAAATGAAATTATTGTGAACCCAAAACCCAAATTATTAGCCCATGCACTATAATGATCCAAATAGCTCTATGTGTGTGACCCAATAGGCTGTTACCACGTTGGCAATGACCATAAATCACATTTCTGATCATAAGCAATGAGCGGTGTCTAGCAACACATCATTGCTACCCAAGTGACAAGATTGTCGATGATTCGACTAAACCTTTATGATCATCACCGATATATGCCACTGTCCCTTTGTCCAAGATATCAAGACTAAGCATGAGACATGGAATATGTCACTGTCGTATAGCCCAATCTTTGGTTTCTTGATTACCGAGTAAACCAACTTAAACTGATGGCATTGATGTCGTATATCAACTCATCCAAGCATGACCATGCATTTTTCTATGTCTTACTCTATCTAGGGGCCCGAAGATATCACTCCCGTTACATAGGAAGGACAAATCCTATCTTGATCATACAAATCCCTCCGCATGACATGTGACATACTCAATGACCTCCTTCAAGTTCACTCAGTTACGAGCAACAAAGGAAGGTATCAAAGTATGTGACTCACATGTAGGGAACCTTCATGATCTTAGCTCGAAGGTCTACATCTACCATGATCACTATGATAATCACTTATGACACTCATATAATGATCCATGTAGTGTTCTCATGGTGGGTAGGTCCAGTACACAAGTTCTCCAACTTGTACCCATACGCAGACTACATATCTCATATTAGTCTCCAAATATGCTAGCCGTTATCATAATCAATTGCAAGTTTGAATCAGTAAGTGTGGCATTTCGGTTATCATGTAAAACTAGGCATCAAGATTGAAAATGGCAAATGATTTATTCACAAATTAAGCCAAACAGCGCAGCCTTTAACCGAAACCCTCCAGGATCCAAGTGAAACGGGGTAAACCGGGTGTTCGAAAAATTTTCATACCTAATTTTCGGTTGAGATCTCTCACTCAACTGTAGAGTCGAATCACAAAACTTGAACAGTTGACGTGTTCAAGCTCTCTATGGTATCCACACGAGCCTCTCGGGATCACCATGCTTCCACCACGTCCCGGCAGATGCGTTTCTCTTGCGCTCGCAGTGCTAGCTTGCGTCCTCCAAGGAATTGCAAGAGAAGAGTGCGGCTGTCCTTTTGGGAGGCTAGGGCAAGGAGACCTGCGAATTTCTCACTAAAAGTTGTATTTATAGTGAGACTCAACTTCCAGGCCTAATGGGTTTCAAAGCCCTAATCCAATTAGGCTTTAATTTCGGGCTTAATAATGGCTCAACTCTTGGGCCCATTATTAATATGAAATTAAAGTGAAACCATAACCCAAATAATTAGCCCATGCACTCTAATGATCCAAATAGCTCTATGTGTGTGACCCAATAGGCTCTTACCACGTTGGCAATGATCATAAATCACATTTATGATCATAAGCAATGAGCGGTGTCTAGCAACACATCATTGCTACCCAAGTGACAAGATTGTCGATGATTCGACTAAACCTTTATGATCATCACCGATATATGCCATTGTCCCTTTGTCCAAGATATCAAGACTAAGCACGAGACATGGAATGTGTCACTCTCGTATAGCCCAATCTTTGGTTTCTTGATTACCGAGTAGACCAACTTAAACTGATGACATTGATATCGTATATCAACTCATCCGAGCATGGCCATGCATTTTCTAAGTCTCACTCTATCAAGGGGCCCGAAGATATCACTCCCGTTACATAGGAGGGACAAATCCCATCTTGATCATACAAATCCCTCCGCATGATATGTGACATACCCAATGACCTCCTTCAAGTTCACTCAGTTACGAGCAACAAAGGAAAGTATCAAAGTATGTGACTCACATGTAGGGAACCTTGATGATCTTAGGTCGAAGGACTACATATACCATGATCACTATGAGAATCACTTATGACACTCATATAACGATCCATGTAGTGTTCTCATGGTGGGTCGGTCCAGTACACAAGTTCTCCAACTTGTACCCATATGTAGACTACATATCTCATATTAGTCTCCACATATGCTAGTCGTTATGTATTATTGCAACCCGCTCCACAATAATACTAGACCAGGGACGTTTAAGAATATCATTATTCTAGGGTTACAATTATGTTTATTAAGTTACGCAGAAACAAAACAACAAACATAATTGCTGGATTAATGCCTTAATAAAATATCATGACTCAATGTGCAAAAAATACAATCATCTCATGATTGGCTTTTGGGCACAACACTAACAATCTCCCACTTGCACTAAAAGCCAATCATCCATGTATCTAATACCGATGGACCTAGAATGGCTATCATGCTTTTGCTGCGTAAGGGGCTTTGTCAATGGATCAGCAATGTTGCTGTCTGTCGAAGTCCTGCATATCCTTACATCACCCCTCTCGATGATCTCCCTGATGAGATGATAGCGTCGGAGTATGTGTTTGGATCGCTGGTGAGATCGAGGTTCCTTAGCCTGTGCGATTGCTCCATTGTTGTCACAATAGAGCTCTATCGGGTCGGCAATGCTTGGAACCACTCCAAGTTCAGTGATGAACTTCTTGATCCAAACTGCCTCCTTCGCAGCATCAGAGGCGGCAATGTACTCAGATTCTGTTGTAGAGTCAGCTACTGTCTCTTGCTTTGAACTCTTCCAGCTCACAGCACCACCACCAATACAAAACACATAACCAGATTGCGATCTAAAATCATCCTTATCGGATTGGAAGCTTGCATCGGTGTAACCCCTTACAACGAGCTCATCTTCACCTCCAAAGACCAAGAATGCATCCTTAGTCCTTCGTAAGTACTTAAGGATGTTCTTAACAGCTGTCCAGTGACTCTCACCGGGGTTCGATTGGTACCTACTCGTCATGCTCAAAGCATATGAGACATCGGGATGAGTACATATCATGGCATACATGATAGATCCAATTGCTGAGGCATATGGAATCTTACTCATGCGCTCTCTCTCCTCGGGTGTACTCGGACACTGAGATCTAGAAAGAGTGATACCATGTGACATGGGCAAGAATCCTTTCTTGGAATCTTGCATGCTAAACCTCTTTAGCACCTTGTCAATATATGTACTTTGACTTAGGCCAAGAAGCTTTCTAGATCTATCTCTATAGATCCTGATGCCTAACACATAGGCTGCTTCACCCAAGTCCTTCATAGAGAAACATTTCCCTAGCCAAGTCTTCACAGACTGTAGCTCAGGAATGTCATTCCCGATGAGTAGTATGTCATCTACATACAACACCAAGAAGACAATAGCGCTCCCACTAACCTTCTTGTAGACACAAGGTTCATCTTCATTTTTGATAAAACCAAACTCTTTGATTGCTTCATCAAAATGAAGATTCCAACTTCGAGAAGCTTGCTTCAGTCCATAAATGGACCTTTGCAACTTGCACACTTTATTGGCATTCTCAGGAGTGACAAAACCCTCAGGTTGTGTCATGTACACATCCTCAAGTAGCTTTCCATTTAGGAATGCAGTTTTGACATCCATTTGCCATATCTCATAATCATAGTGTGCAGCAATAGCAAACAAAATTCGGATGGATTTAAGCATAGCAACTGGTGAAAAAGTTTCATCATAGTCAATACCATGAATTTGCTTGAAACCTTTTGCAACCAATCGTCCCTTAAAGGTAATCACATTACCATCCATGTCAGTTTTCTTCTTGAAAACCCATTTGCACCCTATGGGTTTTACCCCTTCAGGTGGGTCAACCAAAGTCCATACTTGGTTTTCATACATGGATTCCATCTCGGATTTCATGGCCACTAGCCACTTCTCAGAGTCAGGCCCCGACATAGCTTGTTGGTAGGTTGTGGGCTCATCCTGATCCATGAGCATCACATCACCAGTGTGAGTCACGAGAAATCCATATCTCTCAGGGCTCACGCCGAATCCTACCAGACCTACGTGGGCTCTGTGCTACAGGAACAGACTCTTGAACCACAACATCTTGTGGTGTCTGTTCAGGTTCCATTTCAGGTTCGATGTCTCCTTGTTGTTCTTGAATTTCTTCAAGTTCTACTTTCCTCCCACTAGTTCCTTTAGAGATAAACTCTTTCTCTAAAAAGACACCAGTTCGAGCAACAAACACTTTTTGCTCAGAAGGATTGTAGAAATAGTAACCCTTTGTTTCTTTGGGATACCCAACAAAAAGGCATTTTTGAGATTTGGGCCCTAGTTTGTCAGAGGATTGACGTTTCACATAAGTGTCACAGCCCCAAATCTTCATAAAAGACAAATTGGGATGCCTCCCACTCCATATCTCATATGGTGTCTTTTGAACCGATTTAGATGGAACTCGGTTTAGTGTAAAAGTGGCTGTCTCTAGAGCATGTCCCCAAAAGGAGTTTGGAAGGTCAGCTTGACTCATCATAGAGCGAACCATGTCTAACAGAGTTCGATTTCTCCTTTCAGATACACCATTCCATTGAGGTGTACCTGCTGGAGTGAGTTGTGATACTATACCACACTCCTTCAGATAGTCAAAGAATTCTCGATCCAAGTACTCTCCACCTTGATTTGATTGAAGCACTTTGATACTCTTTCCGAGTTGATTCTCTACTTCATTCTTGAATTCTTTGAACTTTTAAAAGGATTCTGACTTGTGTCTCATAAGATACACATAGCCATATCTGTTGAAGTCATCAGTGAAAGTAATGAAGTATTGGAAACCTCCTCTAGCTTGTGTAGACATAGGGCCACATACATCACTATGTATGAGTCCTAGTAAGTCATTAGCCCTTTCACTTTGCCCTGTGAATGGGGCTTTGGTCATCTTGCCCAACAAACATGACTCACATGTCTCATATGATTCAAAATCAAATGAGTCCAAGAGTCCATCCTTATGGAGCTTGGATATGCGGGTCTCATTTATATGGCCCAAGCGACAGTGCCAGAGATAGGTCGGGTTTGAATCATTTAATCTGACCTTCTTGGTATTCACATTATAGATTGGATCTTCGAGGTCTAGAACATACAACCCATTGCTAAGTTGAGCACTACCATAAAAGATTTCATTCAAATAAATAGAACAACATTTGTCCTTTATTATAAATGAAAAACCTTTCTTGTCCAAACAAGAAACAGAAATCAAATTTCTACTAATAGTAGGCACAAAGTAGCAGTTGTCTAATTCTAAAACTAATCCACTAGGTAAAGTGAGAACATAAGTCCCTACGGCTAAGGCAGCAACCCTTGCTCCATTTCCAACACGTAGGTCCACTTCACCTCGGGCCAATCTTCTACTTCTACTTCTACTTAGATCCTGCACATTTGCACAAATGTGAGATCCATATCCAGTATCCAATACCCAAGATGATTAAGTAGAAAAGTTAGCTTCTATAACAAAAATACCTGAAGTGGAAGTCTTACTTCCCTTTTCCTTAGCAAGTTCTTCAAGATAGAGCTTGCAGTTGCGCTTCCAGTGTCCAGGTTGCTTACAATGGAAGCACTCCCCTTCCTTTGCCACACCACCCTTTGGTTTCAGTGCAGTTGAAGAAGAACTAGCATTGGACTTTCCATTAGCTTTATCCTTCTTCTTGTTGGCTTTTCCTTTTCCCTTGCCCTTTTGAACCATCAAAATGGGCTTAGCCTTCTTAAGGTTTTGCTCAGTAGTTCTCAACATGTTGAGCAATTCAGGGAGGGACTTGTCAAGGTCGTTCATGTTATAGTTCATGACAAACTGACTATAGCTTTCAGGCAACGATTGCAAGACTACATCAATAGCCAACTCTTTCTGAAGAGCAAATCCCAAATTCTCAAGATTCTCAATGTACCCAATCATCTTGAGCACATGAGGACCCACGGGACTTCCCTCAGACATCTTGCACTGAAACAATGCCTTAGAGGTCTCAAACCTCTCATGCCTAGCTTGCTCTTGGAAAAGCATTTTGAGATGTTCGATCATATCGAACGCCCCCATGTTCTCATGTTGCTTCTGAAGCTCAGATTCCATGGTAATAAGCATGAGGCATGCAACATCCAAAGCATCATCAGAATGCCTCTTGTGAGCATCCCTTTCAGCTCTTGGAGCAGTGGCAGTAGGCTCATTCGGAATGGGCTGCTCTAGGACATAAGCCTTTCTCTCTTGCTTGAGGACTATCCTCAAGTTTCGGTACCATTTGAGAAAGTTGGTCCCATTCAGTTTTTCCTTCTCAAGGATCAATCGCAACGAAAGTGTCGATGTGTTTTGTGCCATGGTTATCTACAACAATAAATATGCAGTGTAAGAGTCATGTATTTTAATTCATTTAATAAGAACTTTTATTAAACGATACTCCCACTATTTTCCTCAAAATAATAACCCTCGATATTATTTCAGAACACCTCGGCGCTAAGGTATTCTAGTGGGCCAAGATCCATATTTGACCACAACTTGAGTCAGCTTTGGCTTTTCTCTCAAGTTACAGCTATTTAGGTAGGCAACTCCTTGCCAATTGCATCTTATGCAACTCTTGGATAGCCAATTGCATCTTATGCAACTCTTGGATAGTTGGGTGAACAACACTTGTCCAAGCTCATCTCATGAACTTAAGCCCAACTCTATGCCTCTAAGTCCCTAATCCTATTAGGATGACTTAGTTAAGTCGAACCCAAAGTTAGCAATTTGGATATCACTATTATCCCATCGCGCCTTACCAAGATGAACATAGGTGCTTTGCTTTGGCAAACCCACCTAATGTTGATCAAAGTCTTGACGAGTGCCAACATTTGGAAGGCATCACATTTAATGACTTAATATTTGTTTGAGGGATTTTTTCTTTTGATCTCACCAATTTGTTATCTCCGGTTGTTTTATACATGCATCACATACAAATATAAAACATGCATCTCATGCGTATAAGAAAGTAAACGTGACATGGTTATAGCCCAAACTATGCGATATTCTCAAGCCAATGAGAATATCATAAAAGCCTAAGAAAAGAAAAGAGTCTTCACAAGCTTCTTTTCTTCCTTTCTTGGTTGCCCTTTTGTTGTCACCTCCTTGGACATACCACCTTGGATGATCCTTGGACACATACCACCTTGGATGATCCCATAATGCACCATTACATCAATAATAGAAACCTCGAGTTACATTCCAAGGGAGTAAGGTGAGAAAAGAATGTACAATGAGAGTGATAAGAAAAGGTATGACTCGCAGGCCGTATTTACAAGTACAACCAACTAAGGGCTATAACCATGCATCATGCTTCAAACACCAATCAGCATATCATGTCAAATCTCATTCAACAAAGATGCATGCCAATTTTTGCGTGCGTTGATTAACCAGTTTTTATTTATGTGGCGCTTCGCATACGGCGGTCCCGCTGGCCGGTCAACGGACGGTGGTTCCGCTGATCGGTCAGCGGACGAGGTCAACGGGAGCTGTCCTTGCAGGGGGCGTGGGGGGCAGCGCCCCCCGGCGCAAAAAATTCTCTTACAATTGCTTAGCCCGAAATCTTCTATTTCGAGCAAGTAGGCACCCGAGACTCCTCCATTCGAGCCACCAAAAATACCTTACTTTCGGTGCCCGAACAGGTCGAATCCGAACAAAGCTAGGGTTTTTGCAACTATTGCAAGAATCCTAATCCATATAGGTATCTCATACCATTCAATTTCGGGTTAATCTCATTAACCAATTTGTGTCGTTTCTTCATATATCTCATATGTTCATTACGAATTCCGGTTTCATGCATCATGAATCAATCTAATTAATCATGGCCGAAAAGCAACCGAACACATAGCATCATGCGATTCAACACTCAATCCCGATTTAGGGTTTCACCAGTAGCTCTGATACCACTGATGGGTTTCGGGAGCCAAACAGCGCAGCGGAATTTAACCGAAACCCTCTAGGATCCAAGTGAAACGGGGTAAACCGGGTGTTCGAAAATTTTCATACCTAATTTTCGGTTGAGATCTCTCACTCAACTGTAGAGTCGAATCACAAAACCTGAACAGTTGACGTGTTCAGGCTCTCTATGGTATCCACACGAGCCTCTCGGGATCACCACGCTTCCACCACGTCCCGGCAGATGCGTTTCTCTTGCGCTCGCAGTGCTAGCTTGCGTCCTCCAAGGAATTGCAAGAGAAGAGTGTGGCTGTCCTTTTTGGAGGCTAGGGCAAGGAGACCTGCGAATTTCTCACTTAAAAGTTGTATTTATAGTGAGACTCAACTTCCAGGCCTAATGGGTTTCAAAGCCCTAATCCAATTAGGATTTAATTTCGGGCTTAATAATGGCTCAACTCTTGGGCCCATTATTAATATGAAATTAAAGTGAAACTATAACCCAAATAATTAGCCCATGCACTCTAATGATCCAAATAGCTCTATGTGTGCGACCCAATAGGCTCTTGCCATGTTGGCAATGATCATAAATCACATTTATGATCATAAGCAATGAGCGGTGTCTAGCAACACATCATTGCTACCCAAGTGACAAGATTGTCGATGATTCGACTAAACCTTTATGATCATCACCGATATATGCCATTGTCCCTTTGTCCAAGATATCAAGACTAAGCACGAGACATGGAATGTGTCACTCTCGTATAGCCCAATCTTTGGTTTCTTGATTACCGAGTAGACCAACTTAAACTGATGACATTGATATCGTATATCAACTCATCCGAGCATGGCCATGCATTTTCTAAGTCTCACTCTATCAAGGGGCCCGAAGATATCACTCCCGTTACATAGGAGGGACAAATCCCATCTTGATCATACAAATCCCTCCGCATGATATGTGACATACCCAATGACCTCCTTCAAGTTCACTCAGTTACGAGCAACAAAGGAAAGTATCAAAGTATGTGACTCACATGTAGGGAACCTTGATGATCTTAGGTCGAAGGACTACATATACCATGATCACTATGAGAATCACTTATGACACTCATATAACGATCCATGTAGTGTTCTCATGGTGGGTCGGTCCAGTACACAAGTTCTCCAACTTGTACCCATATGTAGACTACATATCTCATATTAGTCTCCACATATGCTAGTCGTTATGTATTATTGCAACCCGCTCCACAATAATACTAGACTAGGGACGTTTGAGAATATCATTATTCTAGGGTTACAATTATGTTTGTTAAGTTACGCAGAAACAAAACAACAAACATAATTGCTGGATTAATGCCTTAATAAAATATCATGACTCAATGTGCAAAAAATACAATCATCTCATGATTGGCTTTTGGGCACAACACTAATTGAGCCTTTCACTATGGGGAGCTTGGTTCTCTTTGTCAGCTCCAGTTAGACTCTGCTAAGGGACTACAGATCAGGATCTATTTTCTCAAGCCAATCCAAGGTAGATTTGAGATCTAGATACTTTCATAAAGGAAGAGAACATTCCTTGCATTTAGGACCAGAGATGGGCATTATGAGTACACAATCATGCCATTGGGTTTGACTAATGCCCCAGCTATTTTCATGGACCTGATGAACAGGGTGTTGACCGCATCTGGACAAATTTGTGGTTGTGTTCATTAATGACTCCTAGTACATTCCAAGGATGAAAATGAACATGGACATTATCTGAAGATTTTCTTAAAGACTCTGTTGCACCAGCTTTATGCCAAGTTATCCAATTGTGAATTTTGGATAAGGGAAGTGTCTTTCAAAGAGGACCATGTGAGATGCACAATGCCTTAAGGCAGTATTGAAAAGGTTAAGGTAGACAACAGTGGGAAAGACCTGAAGACTATGAAGGGAATCAGAAGTTTCCTAGGATACAGCTTGATACTACAGGAGTTTTGTATCAGGCTTTTCCATGATTGCCTCAGTTCTTACTCAACTAAGATTGAACATCAAAGATTTGAGTGGACTAAGAAGTGTGAAAAGAGTTTGCCTTAGCTTAAGCAGAGGTTGATTGAAGCTCTAGTAATGATTCTTCCTGATCAAGTAAGCCCTACATCATATAAACAGATCCATCTAGATCTGGACACAGGTTGTGTGCTTATGCAAGAGGGAAATGTCATTGCTTAGGGGTCAAGGTAGTTGAGACCAATTATACCATGTGCACAAAATGTTTCTACTCAATGAAGACTTGTTGGGAAGTTGTTTGGTCACTGACCATAAGATAAAGCACTCAGAAGAAGTTCTCCATGAAGAGTCATTACTTTGACTACAGTATACAGAACACAGAGGGAAGGCAATCTAGTATTTAGACCAACAGGATCCATAGCTAATATGACTGAGCTTAAAGTGCTATGCCATGGTTTTTGCAGAATTTTGGCAAAGGTGGATCCTTGAAGAATCCAGAAAATCACAAGACAGATCCTGATCTATCTGAATTCATTAAATCATTTGCCTACTACAAGCCTTATTCAAACCGTTGTCTACTAGCATAGCTCATGCCTGAAGCATTACAAATTCAAGGAAATCCATACATATCAAATGTTTTTCAACAAGATCATGGCCGTCTCCAAAATTGTGCCTGCAACCATCTGGAAAACATAGTGAAATAATCATGCACAACCATGTAGAATTTACTGCTATCAATCCATGATCAGGATTTAGATAGCTAAGTAGCTCTGATACCCCCTGTTGGGTTTCGGGAGCCAAACAATGCAGCAGAATTTAACCGAAACCCTCCAGGATCCAAGTGAAACGGGGTAAACCGGGTGTTCAAAAATTTTCATACCTAATTTTTGGTTGAGATCTCTCACTCAACTGTAGAGTCGAATCACAAAACTTGAATAGTTGACGTGTTCAAGCTCTCTATGGTATCCACACGAGCCTCTCGGGATCACCACGCTTCCACCACGTCCCGGCAGATACATTTCTCTTGCGCTCGCAGTGCTAGCTTGCGTCCTCCAAGGAATTGCAAGAGAAGAGTGCGGCTGTCCTTTTTGGAGGCTAGGGCAAGGAGACCTACGAATTTCTCACTAAAAGTTGTATTTATAGTGAGACTCAACTTCCAGGCCTAATGGGTTTCAAAGCCCTAATCCAATTAGGCTTCAATTTCGGGCTTAATAATGGCTCAACTATTGGGCCCATTATTAATACGAAATTATTGTGAAACCAAAACCCAAATTATTAGCCCATGCACTCTAATGATCCAAATAGCTCTATGTGTGTGACCCAATAGGCTCTTACCACGTTGGCAATGATCATAAATCACATTTATGATCATAAGCAATGAGCAGTGTCTAGCAACACATCATTGCTACCCAAGTGACAAGATTGTCGATGATTCGACTAAACCTTTATGATCATCACCGATATATGCCATTGTCCCTTTGTCCAAGATATCAAGACTAAGCATGAGACATGGAATGTGTCACTCTCGTATAGCCCAATCTTTGGTTTCTTGATTACCGAGTAGACCAACTTAAACTGATGACATTGATATCGTATATCAACTCATCCGAGCATGGCCATGCATTTTTCTAAGTCTTACTCTATCAAGGGGCCCGAAGATATCACTCCCATTACATAGGAGGGACAAATCCCATCTTGATCATACAAATCCCTCCGCATGATATGTGACATACCCAATGACCTCCTTCAAGTTCACTCAGTTACGAGCAACAAAGGAAACTATCAAAGTATGTGACTCACATGTAGGGAACCTTGATGATCTTAGGTCGAAGGACTACATATACCATGATCACTATGAGAATCACTTATGACACTCATATAATGATCCATGTAGTGTTCTCATGGTGGGTCGGTCTAGTACACAAGTTCTCCAACTTGTACCCATATGTAGACTACATATCTCATATTAGTCTCCACATATGCTAGTCATTATGTATTATTGCAACCCCCTCCACAATAATACTAGACCAGGGACATTTAAGAATATCATTATTCTAAGGTTACAATTATGTTTGTTAAGTTACGTAGAAACAAAACAACAAACATAAGTGCTGGATTAATGCCTTAATAAAATATCATGACTCAAGGTGCAAAATTATAGTCATCTCATGATTGGCTTTTGGGTACAACACTAACAAACCCTAGTAGACTATAGTTTTGGTTTGCAAAGTGCCACATTAACAAACTAGTTAACAAACCGACATTAATTGGCATCCACTTTCTTCTTGAATGAGAATTGACATAATAGTCTCATTGTTGGTTGAAGCATGGTGCATGGTTGTAGCCCCAGTTTGTTGTACTTGTAAATATGGCCTGTGTCATGTCTTTTCTTTACTACTCTTTTTGTACCTTCTCTTCTCACCTTACTACCCCCAAATGTAACTCAAGGTTTCTATCATCGTTGTAATTGTACTTTTTAGGATCATCCGAGGTGGTGTGTGTTGGGTTTCGAGAGCCAAACAAGCGCACAGAATTTAACTGAAATGCTCCAGGATCCAAGTGAAACGGGGTAAACCGGGTGTTCAAAAATTTTCATACCTAATTTTTGGTTGAGATCTCTCACCCAACTATAGAGTCGAATCACAAAACCTGAATAGTTGACGTGTTCAAGCTCTCTATGGTATCCACACGATCCTCTCGGGATCACCACACTTCCACCACATCCCGGCAAATGCGTTTCTCTTGTGCTCACAGTGCTAGCCTGCGTCCTCCAATGAATTGTAAGAGAAGAGTGCGGCTGTCCTTTTGGGAGGCTTGGGCAAGAAGCTACAAAATTTTCACTAAAAGTTGTATTTATAGTGAGACTCAACTTCCAGGCCTAATGGGTTTCAAAGCCCTAATCCAATTAGGCTTTAATTTTGGGCTTAATAATGGCTCAACTCTTGGGCCCATTCTTAATACGAAATTATTCTGAAACCATAACCCAAATAATTAGCCATGCACTCTAATGATCCAAATAGCTCTATGTGTGCAACCCAATAGGCTTTTACCACATTGGCAATGATCATAAATCACATTTATGATCATAAACAAAGAGCGGTGCCAAGCAACACATCATTGCTACCCAAGTGACAAGATTGTTGGTGATTCGACTAAACCTTTATGGTCATCACCGATATATGCCATTGTCCATTTGTCCAAGATATCAAGACTAAGCACGAGACATGGAATGTGTGACTCTCAAATAGCCCAATCTTTGGTTTCTTGATTACTAAGTAGACCAACTTAAACTGATGACATTGATATCGTATATTAACTCATCCGAGCATGGCCATGCATTTTTCTAAGTCTCACTCTATCAAGGGGCCTGAAGATATCTCTCCCGTGATATAGGAGGGACAAATCCCATCTTGATCATACAAATCCCTCTGCATGATATGTGACATACCCAATGACCTCCTTCAAGTTCACTCAGTCACAAACAACAAAGGAAAGTGCCAAAGTATGTGACTCACATGTAGGGAACCTTGATGATCTTAGGTCAAAGGACTACATATACCATGATCACTATGAGAGTCACTTATGACAATCATATAACGATCCATGTAGTATTCTCATGGTGGGTTGGTCCAGTGACAAGTTCGCCAACTTGTACCCATATGTAGACTACATATCTCATATTAGTCTCCACATATGATAGTCGTTATGTATCATTGAAACCCACTCCATAATAACACTAGACTGGGGACATTTAAGAATATCATTATTCTAGGGTTACAATTATGTTTATTACGTTACCCAGAAACAAAACAACAAACATAATTGCTGGATTGATGCCTTAATAAAATATCATGACTTAATGTGTAAAAATACAATGATCTCATGATTGGCTTTTGAGCACGACACTAACAGTGTGTCTAATGAGGTGACTACAAGGAGGCAACCAAGCAAGGAGGATAAGGAGCTTGTGAAGGCATTTTATTTTCTTAGGCTTTTATGATATTCTCATTAGCTTGAGAATATTGCATAATTTGGGCTATAACCATGTCACATTTTATTTGTTGTTAGCCTGAGATGCATATTTTATATTTGTATGCAATCCATGTATAAGACTATTGAAGATAATCATTGGTGGGATGAAAGGAAAATTCCTCAAACAAAATATTAAGTCCTAAAGAAAATAAAAGGCTACTGTTTCTACAGTCTGTCTGAGTGGAAAATGTTTGTTGCTCAAATTGGTGTCCTTCTAGAGAAAGTGTTAATCTCTAAAAGAACACTAGAAGGAAAGTAGAACTTAAAGAAATTTGAGAACAACAAGTGGACATTGAACCTGAAATGGAACTCGAGTAGACACCACAAGATGTTGTGGTTTAAAAGTTTGTTCTCATAGCATAAAGCCCATATAGCTCTGGTAGGATTCGACATGAGCCTGAGAGATATCGATTTCTCATGACTTACACAGGTGATGTGATGCTCATGGATCAAAATGAGCCCACAACCTACCAACAAGCTATGTCGGGACCAGTTTTAAAAAGTGGCTAAAGGCTATAAAGTCCAAGATAAAGCAAATCTATTTAATGATTTTGGATGAAAATGTTCAGGATAAAACTGAAAATGTCCTCCCAGCATCAAGTATGTTTTTACATTGTTGACTTACTTACACGCTCTAAGGAAGCATTGATGATGGATTTTCTGGGGTTGACCTACTGATTCAAACAAATAGACTGAATTTAGAGAATTTTTAAAGTTCTAGTTATGAATTGAAGTTTCTAGCCTAATGTAGTTTGGTTGCTGGATGTTCTATAGTGCTAAACATTGAAGAATGGTTAGGCATCGAATTGTTGAAGTGAAAAAAAAAAAATTAAATGGACAGGTTTGACCTTAAGATTGAGGAAGATTTTAAAAACCAAAAATCTACAGGAAGTTATATTCCTACATTCTAAACTTGCTCAAAGCTCAAAACCTAACTTTGTTTATTAAAATTCTGGTTTTGTTTACTTGATTTAAACAGCCAGCATTAGTTTTAAGATCTCTGAAACATTGTCCTTGAATTACGTAACATGAGCATATTTGACCTATTGTTTAACTTTCCGTCTTGGAGTGCATATGAAGCTAAAAATTCTGTATACATTGTCATATGTCCATTTACGGCTAGCACAAGTTTAGTGGAAGGGCTTAGCTACCTATTATGAATGTTTGAATTAGACTTTCCATTCACATAGAGAGTTAAATAAGGCATATTTTGCTGTAATCTAAGGAAGGATTGTGAAATTCCTAAACTATGACAGTTAAAATTACAAAAGAATCAAGAAAAGCTATGCCAATTGACCTGAAGGTTAGTGACAGCCAAAGTGCTATCACCCACAGGACATTTACACTAGTGGACTTGACACCACCCTCGAAGTGCCATGTGACTAATGTTAGAAGAGGGCTATGCACCACCCTCGGAAGGCCATTTGGCCAACCTCGGAATTGGCCTCAGCACCACCCTCGGAAGCTAGCTGTCAAGGCCAACTCACCCCAATCCTAGTCCTTTCATTTGGTTCCTACCAACTAGTGGATTCTAGTTACTCGGTTGATTTCAAACGGTTACTTGTACTTTGACTCCTAGGATTCTTAACCTTAACTTAAAGTTTATCTTATTGGGAATCTCAAGCTTCTGATGTCTTAGTAGAATTTACTTAATTTTACCAATAGGTGGGCTTTTATTCACTTGAGATTGCTTAGGGGCTAAGTATGGATGTCGAAGTGGGTCCTTACATGTTTTTAGAGTTCCATTATAGTTAACCATGACCATCATGCATACATACACCATAAGATTTAAACCTTGCATGTTTCTTTTCCTTAGCGCCCTATGGCCCACCTAGGCCCAAAAATATTTACAGACACACATTTATTCTAGCCTAGTCCACTTGTTTTACATATACAGCTATATAGAACCCAAAATTTCAAGAAGAACTACATGGCCTAAAACACCAGAGTTTGATGTTTCAAAAGGTTTTATGCATGGTGCACTCCTATCTGTTCATACAGTCTCCAAACCCACTAAGACTTCTACTTTCACTTTAACTTGATATTTAGGCCACAAATTATTCATGACCATCCTAGTTCTAGTCCATACCAGGATTCATCAAACAATAGCAACACCCACCACAGCCATCAAGTCCTACATAACATAGAAACATAATCATTAGTCCTGATTAGTGAACCTCTTTATGCTTCCTTTCTATAAGCCATAACTGAGATTTTTACCACTTTGTACATAAAACTTGTGTAGAGGTTCCTAAGCCCTTTAGTCTTCCACTTCTTTATGTAAAATGCGATAAAGAGGGCATGAGTAGATAGGTACTCAGTGAAGAACCCAAACAACTCCTAGTCCCTTATTAAATGTTTAAAACATTGATATACATAAACCTCCAGAATCTTTTGGTAACCTACATAAAAAAAAACACAAAACATGCCAAGAACAACAAGTATAGCATAATACATAGTACATATAAAAATGATAAGGGGGTTAGCACATGCAAGGAATCAGAGAAGCACACAAACACACACACCACAACACTGGGTTTCCAAAACATAGCAAGCACGATTCTTTGGAAATTTCTTCTTGTGATCACTTAAATTAATGTTCATTTATCATAGAGCTCTAGGTAATTATCAAGCTTGGCCCAACTTGAGCCAAAACCCTATGCTTTCCAAAAGCAAACTAGCTAGTTTACCATAGTGCTGTAAGCACACATAGCCCATTAATCATAACCTCTAGGTTCCTTTGGCTTAAACCATCACGTAGTGAAACTTTTCCCCTTGAAAATAGAGGAGAAGAAGCTTCATATTGGCTTTTCATCTATCCTTAAGAAGTAGTAGGGAAGCATGTTACCACCTCAAAAAACTGGGAGAATTACAAGTATGTCACAATGACTAAAAACCATTATATTGTATAATTCTCACCATAGAAATTGAAGTGTTGGTGGTAAAAGGCACGATCAACACCTCTTTAAAAGTGTTCCAAGTTGGTAACTTGGCCCCCAAGAAAAGCCTTAGGGATTGCTTGTTTGTCAAGCAACCTATAGACTTTTTTGTAAGGTTTTAGAAGTTCGGGTACTTAATTGCAAAACTATCAAGAAAGAGCTTTAGAGGGTTATGGAAAGGATATGAACGGTATGAAAGTGCTATTGGAGGACCAAATTGCTTATGGAAGACAAGTGTGGGCAAAGAAAAAAAAAAGGCTTAAGGACCTAAGTGTCCTAGCGTAGGCCTTTGGTTGCTTACGCTTTTGACTTGAGTCAAATGGAGAAATTTTGAGGTTATCCCACTCAAGGGAGGACAGCTTAGGCATGGTAGGGATATGGTCAAATGTGGGCCAAGAAATTAAGCATAATAAACCAAGGTTCTGTGTCAAGGAAAAGGACATAAAGCAAGGTTAAGCTTGTTAAGTATGTTTTGTGCCCTTAAGCTCATTTAAGCCCATTTAAGTGGCCAACTCACTTATCCCTTTACCATTTTTTGCCTCCTCCAGCCTAAGAACATAGCCATACTTTCTCCATACCACCACACCTTGAAACTTGCAATTGATTGAAATTGAAGGCAAAAGGAAGCAATTGGAAGCAAACTAGAGCTATTGTTTGGTTACTTCAAGGATCAAGCTTGATTTTTGGCCTACTAACTTTGGTAAGGGTTCTCTTGCTATGATTGGTTATTTTCTATATTCTCAAGCAACCATGGTGCTAGGGCTAAGCTTGGAAGAGAGCCATGAGCTTGATGAACCAAGCTTAGTGAGGGGAGTGCACTTATTGAAGGTTTTGTGACCTAGTGTGAAGTGAAAAATGATGGTAGTGAAGTTAGGGTTTCTAGAGCCCAAAGTTAGTATTAACTACTTTTAAAATCCTCCTAAGACCAAGAATTAGCTCAAGGAGGGCTGCCATCGTGATTTGCTTATGTTTATTATGTGTTTTATGGACTAACCTTTGGTTTATGTTGCAGCCACATTTAATGTGTTTGTTGGTTGTGAATGGCTGCTACATTTGGTTGCTATATCTTGTATATATGTATTGTGGTTTTGTGTTTTAGTTTCTTTGGATGCAGCTTTTGATGATGGTTACATTGCCTATTGAATCCAAGTGTTACCCTTACAAAGTTTCTCAATGAAACTTACTCCCCTCAATTCTGTCATTTCAGGCCCAGCTGAGAGATCACCCTTAAAATATCCTTTGTGGTTTGAATTTTACCCTGAATTTTTAGGTACTTAAACCTCCATATCTCTAGTTATGATTTGGAAATTTTGGTGATTCTAAGAGTATATTTGGTATTTTTAGTGATGGTGTTTATTGTGTTCTACAGCAGCTGTCCAGCATCCTATTCTGGAGTCCATTGTATCTCAGGCACTCCTGTAATGTAGGGGGCATATTTAGCTAAGTTAAGACCATTTTTTAGTCCATGTATTCATGTAAATGTAGTGTAAGTTAAATGAGACAAGTATTTGAACATTTGAGTAATGTTTTGGCTACAAATGTGATGTCGTGCAAAGCTGGCTAAATATGGATGATAGGCTACTTACTTGTAAATTTTCTTTTGGCCACATAAAGTTTCTAGGTGTAAGAGCATATAATTTCTATGCATATTGAACATGTGTGGAATAGCCTTGCAGGCCTTACCCCTTGTGAATGAAGTGTTTGCACACTTATGAAATTTTGTATGAGTGAAATGGTCATAAAGTGACCAGAATTTTGACTCTACACTCAAAGTTCGATATCACTTTGTGTAGAATGAATGTTTGCATGAAACTTTGACCCAACCTAGAGCAGATCCATATGTTGAACTAGGTTTTGGAATTTCTAAATTCAGAATCCAGTAGCAAAAGATATAACATTGCAAATTTAGCAAAGTTACTATTCATTTGATCAGAATTTTGTAACGAACTTAAAAATCAATAACTTGGTCCATAGGTGGGCTATTGATGTAAAAAAAAATTCCTTGATAATGAAGCAAAGAAAATAGGGGGTTACATGGCTAGATTAATACAATTTTTTGAATGAAGTTTAAAGTGCAGTGGCTTGTCAGTTGCACCTAATAAGATTGCCTAATGTGTGGTAGCCAAGATGAAGACTTGTGCTAGTGTTTTCCTTCCTTGCTGCCATGGTGTGCATAAAATGTGAATATGTGTATAATAGTTGGGCCAATATGCATGCATTTACTTAGTACCGAAGATGGCCACTTGGGTATGCACACTAAGGCTATTGTTCTGATGGCATATAGGACATACTAACCCTAGGAGTTTTAAATGCGCAATTTTGGCACCATAATTGGACTACGCTAGAGTGGGTAACAGATGTTGGTATCAGAGCATGGTTTGTCCATGTACAAAGCATATAGTTGCATTGCATGCATCTACATACATGAACTCAGTTTGGGTAGCTGTTAGGGTCAAGTACCATTGAAACGCCTATGATCTTTATGTGTGCTCTATGATGAATCATCAATGTAGGAAGTAAACATGGTTGCGACAAGGACGGGGGAACCAGCTCGAAGGTCTCCTACTAATTTTTGGCAACAAACAAATGGATAGAATAGAAGGAATCAGGGGCAACAGGGGGTACCAAACCTTGAAGTGCCTCAAGTTTTGTTAAAGCTTTAGGGGAACTAAGCTCTAATCAATGAAAACTTAGTAAGGCTAAGTCAAGCACAACAGCAAGAACTCCAAGTAGCTCTAGTAGAACCAGTTCAGGATGCACAACAATAACGAGAAGAGGATACTAGGAACACATCTAAATATGTTCCTTCTGGAAGAATAGAAGACATAAATGATGAGACCATTGAGGAGGAAGATGAGGATAGAGGAAATCCGAGAGGTGAAAGAGTGAGATCTAAGATTGGTCAGCTATCTAGGAGCAATCCCTCAATCTATGACCATTCCTCTACTTGGAATAAGATTGAGTAAGGCCATCAGAAAAGATCCAGGAGAAGCTAGAGAGATCATAGAGAGCATTACCACATAGAGGGCTCTCACAGATCTAGGAGACATAGATAAAAGGATCTAAAAGGCCTAGATGAAATCAGACTATTGGAGAGGTACGAAGGCCTAAGACCTCCATAGTTTGATGGAAGAGCTGGGCTTGAGAGAGCTGAGGAGTGATTAATCTTCATTGAAAAAATGTTTGGGAGGATGCCACTCAGCTCCACCAAAAGAGTGTCACTGGCTACCTACAATTTGGTAAGCAGTGTAAAGATATGGTGGAGGAGCACTAGAGATAGATATGTTATCCAGAGGGGAAGAAGGCCAGGAGAAGACATGGAATTGACCTGGCCAGGGTTCACACAACTATTCCAGGAGTAGTACATTAGTGATGCCATCAAGGATATGAAGCAACCTAAATTAAATGCTCTAAAGAAGGAGAACCTTAGTGTCCTGGAGTGTGAGCACAAATTCAATCAGTTGGTGATGTATGCTCATCAATATCATGGACTGAAGGAGTTGAAGGCCAAAAGATTTGTTAGAGGCCTAAGGTCAGACATTAGAAAGGCTGTAAAACCTTTTGGCGTAATCATATACTATGAAGCAGTGTAGAAAGCTCTACTAGTAAAGCAAGAGGTGTATGACACTAGGAGCTTTTCTAGTGGACCAGGGGAAAGTAAGGCAGGTAGGAGGCAAGGAGAAAAAGCCAGCACATGGAAAGGGAATTGCCAAGAGTTCCCATCTTGGTGGTGAGGGCCAGGTGATAGGGATGTCCCCTGGCCAAAGGTGCCATAAGTGCAAGAAGATTCATGGAAAGAAACCTTGCTATTTTGACAGCCAAGCGTGTCTAACGTGTGGATCCATGGATCATTGGATCAAAGACTACCCATAGGCTCAAATTAAGGCCAAATGGCCAAGGTCCAGTAAGGCCTATTGGGGTAGGACCTAAAGGGGGAGCACCTAAGGAGGGACAACAGAGGCCAGTTCCTCCAGTGCCTCGCCCTATAGTGTAGAGAGCTGGCATAGTCTTCCAAGTGGACAGGCCAAAGAGATCAAAGCACAGAGGAGCAGTAAGAGGTAACATTTACCTTAATGGTATGCCTGTTAGTATTCTATTTGATACTGGTGCATCTATGTGTATAGTGGCTAGGAAATTTGTTGATGCCATGAAATTGCCTACGGAAATCGTGCCTTGGATATCCTTACTGAAAACAATAGGTAGTTAATGTCTTTTCACTAATGACCTAGCTAAGGATTGTGAGGTAGTAGTAGAAAAGACTAAGGCTATGACTAATCTGCTAGGGTTGGATGTTCCTAGGTATGATATAGTGTTGGGTATGACTTGGCTTGCTATGCATAACATAAGAATTGATTGTGCTAATAGAGAAATCATATTGCCTAATCGTGAAGTGTATACATTAGTGAACTTTATAGAATTAGTGTATGAAATTCATGACCTGGGCCTAGAGGTGCTAGATGAGATACCTATGATTTCTAGCCATGATGAGGAAGTGGACAAAATACCTATAGTAAGAGACTTTCCAGAATTCTTTCCTAAAGACCTGCCAAGTATTCTTCCATTAAGGGAAATTGAGTTTGAGATCAAGCTGCAACCAGGAGCTAGTCCAATATCCATTCCTCCTTACAACATGCCCATGATAGAGATGAATGATCTCAAGAAACAACGTGATGAATTTCTTGAAAAAGAGTTCATAAGGCCATGTGTTTTAGCATGGGGAGCTCCTGTTCTCTTTGTGAAGAAAAAGGATGGATCATTAAGACTATGCATTGACTACAGGAAGCTCAATGTAGTGACCATCAAAAACAAGTATCCACTCCCTAGGGTTGAAGATCCTTTTGATCAACTCAAGGGAGCTAAGATCTTCTCCAAGATAGATTTGAGATCTAGATACTTCAAGTTGAGAATAAAGGAAGAGGACATTCCTAAGACTACGTTCAAGACCAGATATGGGCATTATGAGTACATAGTCATGCCATTTGGTTTGATTAATACCCCAACTACTTTCATGGATCTGATGATCAGGGGGTTTAGACAAAATGTAGACAAATTTTTGGTTGTGTTCATTGATGACATCGTAGTGTATTCCAAGGATGAAAATGAACATAAACTTCATTTGAAAATTGTCTTAAAGACACTATTTGAACATTAGCTTTATGCCAAGTTATCCAAGCGAGAACTTTGGATAAGGGAAGTGCCTTTCCTAGTACATATCAAAGATGAACAAGGCCTTAAGGCAGACACTGAAAAGGTCACGGTAGTTCAAGAGCGGGAAAGACCATAGACTGTGAAGGAAATCAGAAGTTTCCTAGGATTAGCTAGATACTATAGGAGATTTGTATCAGGCTTTTTCATGATTGCCTCAATTCTTACTGAGCTAACTAAGAAGGGTCAAAGATTTGAGTAGACTGAGAAGTGTTAAAAGAGTTTCCAGGAGCTCAAGCAGAGGTTGATTGCAGCTCCAATATTGATTCTTCTTGATCCAAGCAAGCCCTACATCATATATACAGATGCATACTGAAGTGATCCTCTTCAGGACAATGATAACACACAGATTCACATTTATGCACTATATTGTAGCACAGAAGGAAAACACTAGCACAAGTGTTTGTTTTGGCTTCCACACACTAAGCATTCTTACTAGGTTCAAAAATTCCAGCAACTGCACCCAAACATTCTCCAATAAATTGTATTAATCTACCTATACAGGCTCTATTTTATTTGCTCCATTATCAACTAGAGACTTAGATCAAACCAAGGAATTTTTTTATACATCAATAGCCCATCTATGGACCAACTTATGCATTTTTTAATTTGGTTACAAAAGTTTCTCCAAAAGAATAGTAACTTAGCCAACTTTGCAACGTCATAACTTTGGCTACAGGGCTCCAAATTCAAAAATTTTCAATCCCAGTTCAACCTTTAGATGTCCTCTAGGATTGGTTGAAATTTTATACCAAGATTTTGTACACACAGGGACCTATAGAGCTTTAAGTGTAGAGTCAAAATTCAGGTCACTTTATGACCGTTTTGGCCACATAAAATTTCATAAGTGTGCAAACACTTCATTCACAAGGGGAATGCCCTCCAAGGCTACTCCATATATGTCCAATACACATGGGAAATACATTTTCTTGCATGTAGCAACTTTATGTGGCTAAAACAAAATTTACAAGTAAGCAGCCTATCATTCACACTTAGGCAGCTTTGCACCACATCACATACACAATGAAAACATTACTCAAATGTTCACATACTTGTTGCATTTTACATACACTACATGTACATGCATACAGCACTACAATATGATCTTAACTCAGCTAAACACACACCTTAAGTTACAGGAATGCTTGAAACACAATGGACTCCAAATAAGGATGTTGCATAGCTGCTGAATACACAATAAGCACCATCATTAAAAATACCAAATGTAAATAAAAATTCAAACCACAATGGTTAGTTTGAAGGTGATCTCTCAGCTGGACCTTAAATGACAGAAATGAGGAGAGTAAGTTTCATTCAGAAACATAGCAAAGGTAGCACTTGGTTTCAATAAGCAATAAAACCTGAATCCAAAGATACTAAAACACAAAACCACAATGCATATATACAAGATATAGCAACCAAATGCAGTAGCCAATCACAACCATCAAAGACATGAAAGGCAGAAACAACATAAACCATAGGTTAGTCCATAAAACGTGCAATAAAATTAAGTAGATCAATATGGCAGCCCTCCTTAAGATTAAGGTTGGCCTTAGGAGAGTTTTTACACTAGTTAGTACTAAATTTGGGCTTTACACACCCTTCAACTTGCGACCATCACTGTGCACTTCACACCAAGTGACAAACCTATAATAAGTGCACTCCCCTCGCTAAGGTTGGTTCATCAGGCTCATGGCTCTTTTCCAAGGCTAGGCCTAGCGCCATGGATGCTTTAAAATATAGTAAGCAATCTATAAGAGCAAGAGAATCCTTACCAAAGTACGTAGGCCAAAAATCAAGCTTGATCCTTGAAGTATCCAAGCAATAGCTCTAGTTTGCCTCCAATTACTTCCTTTTGCCTTCAATCTTTTGCCTTCAATTTCGATCAATTGTAAGCTTGAAGGTGTGGTGGCTATGGAAGAAGTGTGGCTGTGTTCTTGGGTTTGGGGAACACAAAAAATGGGAGAGAGATGAGTGAGTTGGTCACTTAAATGGGCTTAAATGAGCTTAAGGGCACAAAACACACTTAACAAGCTGAACCTTGCTTTATGTTCTTTTCCTTGCGACAAAACCTTGGTTTATTATGCTTAATCTCTTGGCCCACATTTGACCATATCCTTACAATGCCTTAGCTATCCTCCCTTGAGTGGGATAACCCTAAAATTTCTCCATTTGACTCAACTCCAAAACATAAACAACCAAAGGCCTACACTAGGACACTTAGGTCCTTAAGCCCTTTTTTCTATTTTCTTTGCCCACACTTGTCTTCCATAAGAAATTTGGTCCTCCAATAGCACTTTCATACCATTCATATCCTTCCTATAACTCTCCAAAGCTCTCTCTTAAGAGTTTTGCAATCGAGTACCTGAATTTCTAAAACCTTACAAAAAGGTCCATAGGTTGCTTGAAAAACAAGCAATCCTTAAGGCTTTTCGTGGGGGCAATGTTACCAACTTGGAACACTTTTGAGGAAGTGTTGATTATGCCACTTACCACTCACACTTCAATCATGATGGTGAGAATTACATAATATGATGCTTTTTAGCTATTATGATGCACTTTTAATTCTCCCATTTTTGTCAGGTGCTAACAATCCTCCCCCTCTTAAAAATTTTGGTCCTTTGAAATTGCCTTTATCTTTGTGGATTCCGTAGGATACATTTCCATAAGGTCATTTTTGATTTCTTAAGTTGCTTACCTTTCAGAGTGATGTGACCACTGAACTTTAACCATGGGAAAGAGCTTGTTTCTTAACCTCCTGGTATCGTTGGCTAAGACAGCTATAAGTTTTTCTTCATATGTCAAGTTAGGTTCCAACTATATGTCTTCCATTACAACAGCATGCTTTAAGTCCAACAAACACTTTTTAAGCATCTGATGTGAAAAACATTATGAACACTTGACATGCTTGGCGGTAGAGCTAACCCATATGCTACTTTGCCAGCTCTGTCCAAGATCTCATAAGGGCCTATGTATCTTGGAGCAAACTTATTTCTTCTACCAAATCTGACAGCGCCTTTGGTTGGTGTAACTTTCAACCAAACATTGTCACCAATCTCAAATTCCAAATTTCCTTTTCTTTTGTTCACATAGGCTATGGTCCTTTCATTGGCTGCCTTTAATCTCTCTTGCATTTTCTTGATTTTGGCAGTTGTCCCTTCAATAATTTTGGGACCTAACTTTAGCATGTCTAAGGCTTCTACTTAATAGTGGGGTGTCATGCACCTTCTTCCATGTAATGCTTCATAAGGTGCCATGCCAATGGTGCTTCGGTAACTATTGTTATATGAGAATTCCACCAATGGCAGCTGTTGGTCCCATTCACCTTTGAAATCTAACACACAGCTCCTGAGCATGTCTTCTAGTATCTGTACCACCCTTGCAAATTCCCATCTGTGTGAGGATGATAAGCAGTACTGAAGTGGATTATGGTTCCTATTGCTTTATAAAAAGCACTCTAAAACCGAGCTGTAAATCTTGGATCGCTATCTGATATAATGGAGTCTGGTACTCTATGTACTCTTACTATCTCCTAGACATATATCTGGGCTCACTTCTCCAAGGAGTCTATGAGTTTCCTAGGTAAGTAGTGGGCACATTTAGTTAGCCTATCCACAATGACCCAAATTGTATTATGCCTTAATCTGGTCATGGGCAATCTAGTTAAAAAGTCCATGGTTATGTTGCCCTACTTGCTCACTAGCATAGGTGGACTCTGTAGGGTACTAGCTGGCTTCTAGTGCTTTACCTTTACTCTTTGGCATATGGCAAATTTAGAGTGTTACCACCTCAAAAAAATGGTAGAATTACAAGTGTGGCATAATGGTCAAAAAGCTATTATATTGTGTAATTCTCTTCATAGTGATTAACATGTGAGGGGTTAAAGGTATGATGAACACTTCCTTAATGGTGTTCCAAGTAGGTATCTTGGGCCCCAAGAAAAGGCTTAAGGATTGCTTGTTTGTCAAGCAACCTATGGACTATTTTGTAAGGTTTTGGAATTCAGGTACATAATTGCAAACTCTCAAGAAAAAGCTTTGAAGAGTTATGGAATGGATATGAATGGGATGAAAGTGTTATTGGAGGACATTGCTTATGGAAGACAACTAAGGACAATGAAAACACAAAAAGGCAAAAAAACCCTGAGTGTTCTAATGTAGGCATTAGGTGTATATGTCTTTGACTTAAGTCAAATGAAGGAACTTAGAGTTTTCCCACCTAGGGAAGGGAGGCTATGGCTTGTAAATGGGTAAAAAATGTTGGTGTTACCCACTTCGGGGTAATCCAATTATAGTGCCAAAATTGTGCTTTTAGACTCCCAGGATTGGTAATGTTCTGTACGCCATCTGAACACTACCCTTAGTATGCATACCCAAGTGGCCCTCTTAGGCACTATGTAAACACATGCATATTGGTCCAACCATCACACACATATTCACATTTCATATACACCATGGAAGCAAAAAAGGAAAACACTAGCACAAGTCTTAATCTTGACTACTACACATTAGGCAATCTTGTTAAGTTCCAGTGACCGCCACTGCACCTGTAACTTCCACTAATAAACTATATCATTCTATCCATGTACCCCCTGTCTTCTATGCTCCATTATCAAGTAAATACTTAGAAAAAAAAGGAATTTTTTTTACATCAATAGCCCACCTATGGACCAAGTTATGGATTTTTTAAGTTGGTTACAAAAACCTGACCCAATGAACAGTAACTCAGAAAAATTTACAATGTCATATATTTGGCTACAGGCTTCTAAATCTATAAGTTCCAAATCCAAGTTAACCCTCTAGATGTCCTCTATGTGTGGTCAAAATTTCATACCAAGATTCATTCTACACAGGGAGATACTAAACTTTAGGTCCAGAGCTGAAATTCTGGTAACTTTTGGACCATTTTGCCCATATAAATTTTCCAAACCATGCAAACACTTCATTCACAAGGGGAAAGCCCTCCAAGGCTATCCCATATATGTCCATTACACATATGAATTACATTACATTTCTTCTAACAACTTTATGTGGCCAAAACAAAATTTACAAGTAAGCAGCCTATCATTCACACTTAGGCAGCTTTGCACCACATCACTTACATGGCCAAAACATTACTGAAATGCTCATATACTTGTCTCATTTTACATACACTACATGTACATGAATACAATCACTACAATATGGTATTAACTCAGCTAAATACAAACCCTAGGTTATAGGAGGTCCTGAAACACAATGGACTCCAAAAACAGGATGCTAGACAGCTACTGCACAACATAATTTGTACCACCATTAAAAATATCAAATGTGCTCATAAAATCACCGAATTTTACGCATCATAACTGGACATATGGAAGTTCATGAACCTGAAAGTTTAGATTAAAACTCAAACCAAAAAGGTTAGTTTGAAGGTGATCTTTCTGTTGCACCTGAAATGACAGAATTGTGGGGAGTAAGTTTCATTGAGAAACTTAATAAAGGTAACACTTGGATTCAATAAGCAATGTAACCATCATTAAAACCTACATCCAAAGACACTAAAACACAAAAAACACAATGCATATATACAAGATATAGCAACCAAATGCAGCAGCCATTCACAACCAACAAACACATGAAATGCAGCACCAACAATAACCATAGGTTAGTCCATAAAACATGTAACAAACATAAATAACTCACTATGGCAGCCCTCCTCAAGCTAATGCTTGGTCTTAGGAGGATTCTAACAGAAGTTAGCACTAACTTTGCGCTCTAGAAACCCTCATTTCACGGCCATCTTTGTGCACTTCACACTAGGTCACAAAACTTGCAATAAGTACACTCCCCTCACTAAGCTTGGTTCATCAAGCTCATGGCTCTCTTCCAAGCTTAGCCCTAGTTCCATGGATGTTTGAAAATTGTAGAAAACAACCCATGAGAGCAAAATAATCTTTACCAAAGTGGGTAGGCCAAAAATCAAGCTTGATCCTTGAAGTATCCAAGAAATAGCTCTAGTTTGCCTCGAAATGCTTCCTTTTGCCTTCAATTTCAATCAATTGCAAATTTGAAGGTATGGTGGCTATGGAGGAAGCATGGCCGTGTTCTTGTGCTAGGGGAGGACGAAAATGAGAGAGGGATAAGTGATTTGGCCACTTAAATGGCCATAAATGAGCTTAAGGGAAGAAAACACACTTAAACAAGCTTAACCTTGCTTTATGTCATTCTCCTTCTCACTAATTATGGTTTCTCTGTATTAAAATAATTGGTACACATGTGCCCAACATTTTTGACTAATTATCAAGTCTTGGCTGCCTCCCCCATGGTGGGATAACCCCACAATTCCACCCTTAGACTTAAGTCAAAAGCTTGAACACCTTAAGGTTTACACTAGGACATTTAGGTCCTTATTGCCTTTAGTGTTTCCTTTGTCCAAACTTGTCTTCCATGAGCAATTTGGTCCTCCAATAGCACTTTCATACCATTTATATCCTTCCCATAACTCTCCAAGTCTCTTTCTTGAGAGTTTTGCAATTAAGCACCCAAATTTCCAAAACCTTACAGAAAAGTCCATAGGTTGCTTGACAAACAGGCAATCCTTTAGGCTTTTCTTGGGGGCCAAGTTACCAACTTGGAACACTTTTAAAGAGGTGTTGATCATACCTTTTACCCCCCACACTTCAATCACTATGGTAAGAATTACTCAATATAATGGTTTTTAGCCATTATGACACACTTGTAATTCTCCCATTTTGTGAGGTGGTAACAATCCTCCCCCACTTAAAAATTTTGGTCCTCCAAAATAGCCTTTAGCTTCGAGTATTCTTCAGGATACCTTTCCATAAGGTCTTTTTCAGTTTCCCAGGTTGCTTCTCTTTCAGAGTGGTGTGACCACTGAACTTTAACCATGGGAATAAGTTTGTTTCCTAACCTTCTAGTGTCATTGTCTAAGATAGCTATAGGTTTTTCTTCATATGTCAAGTTAGGTTCCAACTTGATAGCCGAGGTGCCTATCACCCTCCGAACCCATAGGTTCGGACAAAGCACCAACCTCAGAAGAGAAACCACCAGCCATGGAAAGAAGGATGCTCGACCTCCGAAATCCGACCTCAACAATCCTCAGTCCCAGGAAACAACAGTACCAACCTCGGGGAACGATTAAACCACCCTAAAAAATGGGGATATCCCTGGGAAAGGCCACCCTCGGGAAATATACTCCTACGGTACTAAAATAACCTCAGGAGACAAGCTCTTCTCTGAAGAGGTCTCTTCCACCAAAAGGGACCTCGGGAGTACAACATGAGCAATTAAGGAGCCTCTGACACATCCCTGACACGCCACTCCCAGACACGTTCTGACATGCCGCTTGTAGGGACTTTCTTGCACGCCACTCTCTGGTCACCTAGGCTCCTAGCCCTACGGCCTATAAATGGCTGAGCGACCCCCTATTCCCTGAAGACGTGGACCGCATCCCACCGAATACGTGTCATGATCTGGGCCACCCACCTGAAGAGAGCTACTACTGTTCGCTCTACTATAAACACTTGAAAAATGCCCCAGGTAGGGGGGTCTTTTGAATACAAAGGTCCATACTTCTCCACTATCTATCACCTCTTCATCTCCAAAAATACTGACTTGGGCGTCGGTGGCTCCTCCCTGGAAACATACTCTGGGGACCTCCTAACCTCTGTTTTTCCAGACATTTCAGGCACCCTCCTCTAGGAAACCTCCTCCTGAAGTGCTCTCCTCCACTGGAAGTCCCCCTTCCTCCTATCATGTCACATGACGAAACTGCCACCGGCCACCACTTGGCGCCATCTGTGGGAACCCTTTCCCATGTTGCCTTTGTAGAGACTTGGCGCTCAAAGGACAAAGGGATTCCTAAGTCTCCCTCTGCGCCCAAGGTTCAACCAGCGACCGCTACGCCTGTGGCAGAGACTTCTGTGCCGGAGGACGACCATCCTGTAACGGTGACGATGTACTTCCTGTGAGATTTCCAACACTCCATCATCGCCGAAATGACCCAACAGCTTGATCAGAGGTTGCCCCAACCTCACTTGGTCCGAAGGGCCTCGCCCCCCACTGCTGACCGGGAAAGGAGTTCGAGGTCCACGCACCGAAGTTCAGGGAGTGGGGACTCCCTCAACGCCTCCTCAACAGAAAATGAACCCGTTAAGGTATAGCGTACCAGGAGGGGAGCCCCAAAAAAGACTAGGGTCTCCTGCCAACCGAGTGCGTCCCCCTACCGAAGGTCCCCGTCTCCTCCCCGCCAGAGTCATTGCCCAAGGAGAAAGAGGAATTCGCCATTACTGGCGAACATGCGACAGCAGGGAGAAGACAACACGACTGTCCTTATGGAAAGAATCCTGGGAAGACTGGAGAAGGTCGAGAGACAAATCTCCCGAAAACCAGTCTGGTCCAGATTGTCTGACTCTTACACCAGAGAGAAGTCACCTTTCGTACGCGAGGTGGTGAAGGCACCTATGCCCAGCGATTTCGGGGTACCTCACCTAGAAACGTATGACAGACGAAGTGACCTTCAGGCGCACCTGACGAAGTACAAACGAAGCATGGTACTCCATGGCACAAATGACGCTACACTCTATAAGTGCTTCGAAGTAACACTCTCGGGACCAGCAACGGCGTGGTATAACTCTTTGGCCCACGGAAGCTTGCTAAGTTTCCAAGAGCTATCCACTACTTTCACACAGCAGTTCATTGGCAGCAGGCCAACGGCCAAAATGCTAGTACAAATGTTCGACATAGCGCAGCGGGGAGGGGAGACCATTCACGATTACGTTGAGAGGTTTAATCGAGAAGCACTGAGTGTGCCCGACTTTCGACCAGAAATTTGCATCCTCGCAATGGTCAGAGGACTTCGGAGGGACTCCCAACTGTTCTATGAGTTTTGCAAAGACCCCCCAGAAACTCTTGGGGAGTTCTATATAAGGGCTAAACAACATATGACGGCCGAAGAGCTCAGGATGGGATGGCCCAAAGGCGAACACCCCTGCGCTGAAGAACCCAGCCATCAGCCCTGGCATCAGAACGAAGGAGAAAGGCCCCGAAAGCAGAGGGGGAAAAGGCCCATGGCATTCACCCCCTTGAACACCTCAAGAGCTAGCATCCTTACGACACTAGAAAGGCAAGGGACCACAGTCCCAAGATCAAAGGCCATGAAGAGAAACATGAAGAAATTTTGCCAGTTCCACTGAGACCATGGCCATGACACCGAAGATTGTTTCCAGCTGAAGAAATATATTGAGTCCCTGATCAAACAGGGTCAACTCCATCAGTACTTGCGGATACCCTCGGCCGAGAGAAAGAGGAAGATAAGAGAAATCTCCATAATGGAATACGGAAACTTCCCAAGTAGACTCACTCGTAGAAATGGGTCTACAGTAAAGCTCCCCCACGACGATCCACTCTTTGTCATGGCAAGGATAGGAAATTCGGATGTCAAAAGGGTGCTCCTCGATGACGGTTCAAATACCGATGTCATCTTTTCCCATTTGCTGCCCAAGTTAGGCATTCCAAGGGGCAACCTCAGCCCAGTCAGCTCCCCTACCTTCGGCGTCGGACCCTTCTAACTTTCGGTCCTTGGGTACATCGACCTACCTTTGATGATAAAAGGGGTTTCCCCCTATTGCCAAGAGGAGTTAATGGCTTCCGTCAAGACAAGATTTATTGTCGTTGATGTGCCATCGGCTTACAATGCTATCCCCGGAAGGCAGACCCAGGGCGACTTCCACATTCGCCTAGACATAAAGTACCTAACAGTCACCTTCGCCACCAAAGATTGAGACGCAGAGATCTTCATTGACCAAGTCAAAGTCAGAAAAGTCTTCATAAGGGCCAGGCAAAGCCCAGCAAAGATACAAGTATAGACCTCGGCAAAAGAGAAAACAGTCTCGGTGGACAGGGAAACAATGGAGGAGGAAACTAAAAGCCTTGAAAAAGTAGAAATAGAGGATGTAGAGTTGATACCCGGCCAAAACACCGAATTGGGAAAAAATTGGCCGAGGACGACAGAAAGAGGCTTGTATCCTTCTTATGTATGAACAAAGATCTATTTGCCAACTCGCCAAATGATATGCCTGGGGTCGAGCCCAGCATAATCCACCATGATCTTAGAGTGCAGCCGAACGCCAGACCAGTCCGGCAGAAAAAACGAAGTCTATCAGCTCACAAAAATTCCTTTGTTAAAGTTGAAGTTAAGCACCTTATTGTGGCCGGGGTAATAGGAGAGGTAAAATACCCCGAATGGCTCAGCAACGTCGTCATTGCCACAAAAGAAGGAAGTGAGAAGCTCTGAATGTGCATTGACTTCCGAAATTTGAATGACGCTTGCCCAAAAGATTCTTACCCTTTGCCAGCCATAGACCAACTGGTAGATGCAATAGCCGAATACGGGCTTCTTAGCTTCCTCGATGCCTTCAGTGGATATCATCAGATTCGGATGAGCCCCGAAGATGAAGAAAAAATAGCCTTCATCACGGAAATAGGCACCTACTGCTACGTCAGAATGCCATTCGGGCTGAAAAATGCAGGGGCTACCTATCCAAGGCTGATGAACAAGGTATTCGATTCACAAATTGTGAGAAACTTGGAAGTATACGTTGATGATATGATAGTCAAGAGCAAAATTCCTGGTAATCATTTCACTGACCTTGCCGAAACCTTCCAACGACTTCGGGAATATGACATACGTCTTAATCCCGAAAAATGTGTGTTCGGGGTAAGTGCAGGAAAGTTTCTCGGGTTCATGCTATCAGAAAGGGGAATAGACGCCAACCCTGAAAAAGTCAAGGCCCTGCTGAATTTTTGAACACCCACATCCATCAAAGATATACAAAAGCTTACCGGGAGAATCACTTCCCTTAGTAGATTCATCTCCAGGTACGGCGACCGATGTCGACCATTCTTCAAAGTACTCACTAAAGCCCCCAAAGGTGAGGACAGCTCTGAAACTCAAGAGCATCCATGGAACTCAGAATGCCAGAAAGCCTGGGATGAGCTTAAAAACTACCTGACCAAGTTGCCAACACTTTGACAACCTCGGGAAGGAGAACCTCTCATCCTTTATCTAGCAGTAACCGAAAAAACGGTGAGTTTGGTCCTGGTAAAAGAAGAAGGTGGGAGGCAATGGCCAATATATTATGTAAGCAAGTCCCTACATGGCACTGAGATCAGGTATCCATTGCTCCAAAAAGCCATCTACGCCTTAGTACTCACGGGCAGAAGGTTGTGACCCTACTTTTAAGGACACGCCATCACTGCCCAAAGTAACCTGCCTTTACGTGACATAATGAAAACAGTAGAGCATTCGGGAAGATTATCGAAATGGTGTATCAAACTTAGGGAGTACAACATTACTTACAAGCCAATGAGGGCAATAAAAGCCCAGGCATTGGCAGATTTCATTGTTGAAATCCCAGAAATAGAGAATGGCAGAACCACTGAGGAAGACCGAACAATAGTTAATCCAGAATGGAAGCTCTTTGTTGATGGAGCATCGGGCGCAGAACACCAGGGCGCTGGAATAGTCCTTCGGGGACCCGAAGCCATGGAAGCCACTAAGGCAATTAAATTTGGTTTTGATGTTACCAATAACATCGCCGAATATGAGGCCCTTATAGTAGGACTAAGACTGGCCAGGAAAGTCGGCATAAAAGACCTCATGGCCCACAGTGACTCACAACTGGTAGTACGGCAGATGAAGGGGGAATAAACGGCGAAGGATCCAACTTTGGCAAAATATCAGGATGTCGTCAAAAAACTCATTGGAGAGTTTGACTCGGTACAAATCGAAAACGTACCTCGAAGTGATAATGGTCAGGCTGACTCCTTGGCCAAATCAAAGGAACCCACCGAGGTGCTAAAGCAACACAGCACGGAACTAATGTGCATAGCAACCTCGGGGGAAGGATGGCGAGATCCCATCAGGAAGTATCTGGCAACCTCAAAACTCCCTAAGGATCCGAAAAAGGCCGTAAAAGTACAAAAATGATCAGGAAGGTACTTCCTCATCAGAGACGAACTGTATAGACAAGGTATGTGGGCCCCCTGCAGAGATGCATGGGTGAAGATGATGTTAGAACAATACTCGAAGAAGTCCATGAATGAGCTTGTGGCTTCCATATAGGAACAGACACCCTCGCTGGGGTACTACTTCGCCAAGGTTACTTTTGGCCAACCTTGAGGAAAGATGCAAGGCAATTTGTCTGAAGATGTGACAATTGCCAAAGGCATGCCAATATCCAAAAGCTACCTTAAGGAAGAATAAACTCAGCAGATTATCCTTTCCCTTTCGCCGTATGGGGCATTGACCTCATCAGACCTCTTCCGAACGCTCCTAGTGGGGTAAAGTTCTGCATAGCCGCAGTGGACTACTTCACTAAGTGGATAGAAGCAGAGCCACTGGCATCAATCTCGGAAAAAGATGCTCAAAATTTTGTATGGAAGAACATCATATGCCGATTTGGCATACCAAGGGTAATAGTGGCCGACAATGGAACCCAGTTCATAGATAGAGGATTCCAGGAATTCGTGACCGACCTCAGCATAAAAATGCATTTTTCCCAATAGCCCACCCCCAAAGTAATGGGCAAGTTGAAGTATCAAATAGGACAATAAAAGATGGATTGAAGAAAAGACTAAAAGAGGCAAAAGGGAAATGGCCAACAGAGCTCCCAAGTGTGCTGTGGAACTACCGAACGACTCCCTGAAGAGCTACGAGGGAAACTCCTTTTCTCGCTTGTGTATGGGACAAAGGCCATTATTCCCATTGAGGTCATACAGCCTTCGATAAGAATACAAGTATTCGATGAAGGAGGAAATAATCTCAACTTGAGGAAAAAACTAGACCTCACCCAGGAGCATCATGAAATGGCCGAACTAAGGAGAAAGGCTTTCCAGCAAAGAATAGCTCGCGCTGCTAACATACATGTGAGAAGAAAAGAAATCAAAAAGGGAGACCTTGTTCTTCGAAAGGCCGAATTTGAGCCACGAAAGCCGTCAGAAGGGGTACTTCAGGCAAATTGGAGTGGACCTTATTTGGTCCTCGACGAGGTGCGACCAGGGGTCTACAAACTAGGCGATACCGAGGGAATAGAGTTGAAAAACACTTGGCATTCAGATTCTCTGAAAAAATTCTATACTTAGACATTTTTTCAAAGAAACCTTGTAACTATCCCTCCCCGAAGTCACCAATGAAAGTACATGCCGAATACGATCGCATTACTAGAAAAAAAGTTCCTTGATGGTTCTCTTTTTGGAAGTAACTCCTTGATGGAGTCTAACGACTCGGCAGGATGAGGAGAAAGTCTAAAAAGACTCTCTCCAAAAAACATGGGCATAGGCGTTCGCCAAAAATGCATACTTAGGATTGCACTGACTTCTGATGACTCATATTTGGAAGAAAGAATGGAGATTGAAAAAAAAGTACAAAGCAGCAGGAGTACCACCAAAAAAAAAAAGGAAGAAAAGCCTATGGCTGAGCAGGGGCATCCGGTGTCTCTTTGGCTTCATCATCTTCAGATGGCTCAGACGGAGGCACAGGCCCAGCTAGAGGAAGATTGAGAAACTCGATATTAGACCATGTCCCCCTACACTCTTAAGGGAAGTCTAAGGCAGACAGGTAAGAAAGGTCGAGCTCAGGGTGCCGAGCAAGGACTTGGTGGCGTTCCAAGCAGAAGCCGTCTTGGTAAGACACTTTCGACATCTGCTCGGTCTAATCCTTCTCTACACGAAGGGCCGCCAACTCGGCCTTAAGTGCATCAATCTTCCCCTCCAGCTTCTTCTTCTTTTTGCCCTTGGTCTCTATCTTCTTCAGCGAATCAACCTCAGCCTGGAGCTCAGCATTCAAAGCAAGTGCCTTCATAAGGTTCTTGCCATCTTTAATGTTTGTCTTTCGAAGAGCCTCGTTCTCTGAAGAAAGAATGGCACACTTTGAGCCAAGATCTTTAACCTTCATTGTGAAGGCAAGAAGAAGTTCCTGCTTGCTTGCTGCGAGTTCGGCCCGATGATTCACAACGTCCTCCTTTGCAATCTTATTGAGCTTGCCGTATGTGAGGACGTAATTGGCACAAAACTCCTTCACTTTGCACAAAGACTCTTCGGACCGAGAATGGGACTCCGTTTGCTTTGCAGCACAAGAACGGAAGTACCCGCTATATGCCAAAAGCTGCAAAGAAAGGGGTCCCGAATGAATATCAGAGCGATAGAAACTTAGAAGAAAATTTTCTAAGCAAAAAAGAAGAAAGAAGTACCTGAGCGGCATGCTGGGTCATCCTCGCCGCCAGGATCTCTTCATTGGGACATTCAATGACAAGCGACTGGAAGGTGGCATTGGTCATCACCCCCGTCGCCATCTAGGGAGCCATCAGCTGGCTATCCTCAGAAAACAAATTCATGTCCTCTGTGAACGTCCAAAAGGGCTCCCACGGCACCTTCTCTTGTGGGATCCGCCTGTCCCGAAGAGCCCTGTGACGGGCGTGAGTCTCCACCCAGGGAGCAGCAGGCATGTCCTCTACAATATCAGGCCGAAGTTCCGTCAGAACATCATCCCTTAGCCATTCATCCAAAAAATCGTAAACTCGAAAAATGCTGAGATTTCTAGAAGAATGGCTAAGGAACCAACCTGGTGGAACTTCGGCGATGTCATCCTCAGACTCCTCTCCCTGGACTTCACCGGGAACATTTTTCCCATTTCTTCTTCTGCTCTCTATAAGCTCTTGCACAGAACTCTGCTCGGCCGAGATCTCGGCAGAAAGAACGGGGCTCAGTGTTGCTCAGAGGAGGGCAGGATCCGAAGGAAGGTCTACAGGGGTTGAAGGTAGGCTAGGGGACCGATCTGGCACCTCAACCACGTCTTCGAGAGGAGGAGGAGGAGTAGCAGCCTTAGCCTTCTTGGACTGAGAAGGCCCACCGCCGGTCGTCTTCTTCCTCTTGGCAGGCACCTTCTTGCGCGTCTGCTGCCCCCTCTCGGCCTGGCCGAGGAAGAGAGACTTGTAGAAGTCAGTGGATTGATCACCCATTTCTGCAAAAAGGAACAAGTATCAGCGTAAGTCCAAAAGGAAAACAGATACCGAAACTAGGAAAAAGACATACTCTCGGAAAACTACTCAAATGTGATCTCGCCCCGAAGGAGCATGACTATCCAAGCTTTTTTTCCCGGAAGAACGGGCACGGGCATCCCGGGATCACTCTTGTGCGCATTCACCACTCCCAATTCCCGAACGACTTCCTCGGTCATAAGATCCCACTTAATGGGAAAAGGGTAAAATGAACGCGGATGAAGCTCGGGGTCCCAGTCGGACACAGCCCGGATAAGCCTATCAAACGTATAAAACTCGACAAACAGCACAGGAGTTAGGAGCTTTCGAGGATCAACGATGTCAATCTTCAGAGTCCCTGAGGCCCATCTGATCGGCACGTGGCTCCAAAACTCGGGGACTCGAAGAAAGAAAAACTTCTTCTGCCACCCTCGCCAGCTGTCCCTGTTATCGAAGGTAAAGGTAAACTTCTTACTCCCGGACCCTCAGGTAAGCAGGAAGTAAAAACTGCCCTTCGGGACCAGATGGAGTTTGTAATACTGCATGAAGCAGAGAAAGTGGCGATTTACTTTAAACACCCCACACATGCAGAGAAAAGAATTGAAGTAAGAGTAAGAATTTGGGGGAGGTTGGTTCATGGCAATCCCGTGGAACTTACAAAATTCACATATCATGCGATGGGGAGGATACCGAAGACCTGCTTTTAGTTGAGCTTGGTAAACGGTAACCTCATCCTAACGAGCCATGAAACCGTACGTACCCGGGGTAGGTAACCTCGGGATAATGTAAGAAGGAAGGTAATATTTGGCCACCCACTTCCTCATCTTCTCCGAAGTAGTGGAACAAGGGTGAGATTGAAGAGGAAGAAAGCTTTCAAGGAGAGGCCGGACAATCATCAACGGGGTCGGATTCGACATTTTTTCGAAAAAAAAAGGAAGAAAGGAATAAAAGTACTTCGGAAAAATAACCTCGGAAGGAAAAGAACTACAGAAGGAAGCATCCACCAAAGGTTTTGCTAAAATCTGGGTTGCGAGACGCCGTCGTGAAGAGTCGCCGGAGATCGCTCCGCCGTAGAAACTGCCGCCAGAAAAAGGAAAAAGAAAAGAGAAGGCTCTGGAGCAGATGAGAGCTAAAGCAAAGAGTGAGGCAAAAATAAGACGAAAGTTGCTTATATAGACCGAAAAGGGTAAATGATGTTAGTGTTGTGCCCAAAAGCCAATCATGAGATGATTGTATTTTTGCACATTGAGTCATGATATTTTATTAAGGCATTAATCCAGCAATTATGTTTGTTATTTTGTTCCTGCGTAACTTAACAAACATAATTGTAACCCTAGAATAATGATATTCTTAAAAGTCCCTGGTCTAGTATTATTGTGGATCGGGTTGCAATAATACATAACGACTAGCATATGTAGAGACTAATATGAGATATGTAGTCTACATATGGGTACAAGTTGGAGAACTTGTATACTGGACCGACCCACCATGAGAACACTACATGGATCGTTATATGAGTGTCATAAGTGATTCTCATAGTGATCATGGTATATGTAGTCCTTCGACCTAAGATCATCAAGGTTCCCTACATGTGAGTCACATACTTTGATACTTTCCTTTGTTGCTCGTAACTGAGTGAACTTGAAGGAGGTCATTGGGTATGTCACATATCATGCGGAGGGATTTGTATGATCAAGATGGGATTTGTCCCTCCTATGTAACGGGAGTGATATCTTCGGGCCCCTTGATAGAGTGAGACTTAGAAAATGCATGGCCATGCTCGGATGAGTTGATATGTGATATCAATGTCATCAGTTTAAGTTAGTCTACTCGGTAATCAAGAAACCAAAGATTGGGCTATACGAGAGTGACACATTCCATGTCTCGTGCTTAGTCTTGATATCTTGGACAAAGGGACAATGGCATATATCGGTGATGATCATAAAGGTATAGTCGAATCATCGACAATCTTGTCACTTGGGTAGCAATGATGTGTTGCTAGACACCGCTCATTGCTTATGATCATAAATGTGATTTATGATCATTGCCAACGTGATAAGAGCCTATTGGGTCACACACATAGAGCTATTTGGATCATTAGAGTGCATGGGCTAATTATTTGGGTTATGGTTTCACTTTAATTTCGTATTAATAATGGGCCCAAAAGTTGAGCCATTATTAAGCCCGAAATTAAATCCTAATTGGATTAGGGCTTTGAAACCCATTAGGCCTGGAAGTTGAGTCTCACTATAAATACAACTTTTAAGTGAGAAATTCGCAGGTCTCCTTGCCCTAGCCTCCCAAAAGGACAGTCGCACTCTTCTCTTGCAATTCCTTGGAGGACGCAAGCTAGCACTGCGAGCGCAAGAGAAACGCATCTGCCGGGACGTGGTGGAAGCGTGGTGATCCCGAGAGGCTCGTGTGGATACCATAGAGAGCTTGAACACGTCAACTGTTCAGGTTTTGTGATTTGACTCTACAGTTGAGTGAGAGATCTCAACCGAAAATTAGGTATGAAAATTTTCGAACACCCGGTTTACCCCATTTCACTTGGATCCTGGAGGGTTTCGGTTAAATTCCGTTGCGCTGTTTGGCTCCCGAAACCCAACAGTGGTATCAGAGCTACTGGTGAAACCCTAAATCGGGATTGAGTGTTGAATCGCATGATGCTATGTGTTCGATTAGTTTTCGGCCATTATTAATTAGATTGATTCATGATGCATGAAACTGAAATTTGTAATGAACATATGAGATATATGAAGAAACGACACAAATTGGTTAATGAGATTAACCCGAAATTGATAGGTATGAGATACCTATATGGATTAGGATTCTTGCAATAGTTGCAAAAACCCTAGGTTTGTTCGGATTCGGCCTGTTCGGGCACCGAAAGTAAGGTATTTTTGGTGGCTCGAATGGAGGAGTCTCGGGTGCCTACTTGGTCGAAATAGAAGATTTCGGCCTAAGCAATTGTAAGACAATTTTTTGCGCCGGGGGGCGCTGCCCCCCACGCCCCCCGCAAGGGCGGCTCCCCTTGACCCCGTCCGCTGACCGGTCAGCGGAACCACCGCCCGCTAACCGGCCAGCGGGACCGCCGTATGCGAAGCGCCACATAAATAAAAACTGGTTAATCAATGCGCGAAAATTGGCATGCATCTTTGTTGAATGAGATTTGACATGATATGCTGATTGGTGTTTGAAGCATGGTGCATGGTTATAGCCCTTGATTGGTTGTACTTGTAAATACGGCCTGCGAGTCGTGCCTTTTCTTATCACTCTCATTGTACATTCTCTTCTCACCTTACTCCCCTCGAATGTAACTCGAGGTTTCTATTATTGATGTAATGGTGCATTATGGGATCATCCAAGGTGGTATGTCTAAGGATCATCCAAGGAGGTATGTCCAAGGAGGTGACAACAAAAGGGCGGCCAAGAAAGGAAGAGAAGGAGCTTGTGAAGACTCTTTTCTTTTCTTAGGCTTTTATGATATTCTCATTGGCTTGAGAATATCGCATAGTTTGGGCTATAACCATGTCACGTTTATTTCTTGTAAGCATGAGATGCATGTTTTATATTTGTATGTGATGCATGTATAAAACAACCGGAGATAACAAATTGGTGAGATCAAAAGAAAAAAATCCCTCAAACAAATATTAAGTCATTAAATGTGATGCCTTCCAAATGTTGGCACTCGTCAAGACTTTGATCAACATTAGGTGGGTTTGCCAAAGCAAAGCACCTATGTTCATCTTGGTAAGGCGCGATGGGATAATAGTGATATCCAAACTGCTAACTTTGGGTTCGACTTAACTAAGTCATCCTAATAGGATTAGGGACTTAGAGGCATAGAGTTGGGCTTAAGTTCATGAGATGAGCTTGGACAAGTGTTGTTCACCCAACTATCCAAGAGTTGCATAAGATGCAATTGGCAAGGAGTTGCCTACCTAAATAGCTGTAACTTGAGAGAAAAGCCAAAGCTGACTCAGGTTGTGGTCAAATATGGATCTTGGCCCACTAGAATACCTTAGCGCCGAGGTGTTCCGAAATAATATCGAGGGTTATTATTTTGAGGAAAATAGTGGGAGTATCGTTTAATAAAATTCCTTATTAAATGAATTAAAATACATGACTCTTACACTGCATATTTACTGTTGTAGATAACCATGGCACAAAACACATCGACACTTTCGTTGCGATCGATCCTTGAGAAGGAAAAACTTGAATGGGACCAACTTTCTCAAATGGTACCGAAACTTGAGGATAGTCCTCAAGCAAGAGAGAAAGGCTTATGTCCTAGAGCAGCCCATTCCGAATGAGCCTGCTGCCACTGCTCCAAGAGCTGAAAGGGATGCTCACAAGAGGCATTCTGATGATGCTTTGGATGTTGCATGCCTCATGCTTATTACCATGGAATCTGAGCTTCAGAAGCAACATGAGAACATGGGGGCGTTCGATATGATCGAACATCTCAAAATGCTTTTCCAAGAGCAAGCTAGGCATGAGAGGTTTGAGACCTCTAAGGCATTGTTTCAGTGCAAGATGTCTGAGGGAAGTCCCGTGGGTCCTCATGTGCTCAAGATGATTGGGTACATTGAGAATCTTGAGAATTTGGGATTTGCTCTTCACAAAGAGTTGGCTATCGATGTAGTCTTGCAATCGTTGCCTGAAAGCTACAGTCAGTTCGTCATGAACTATAACATGAACGACCTTGACAAGTCCCTTCCTGAATTGCTCAACATGTTGAGAACTGCTGAGCAAAACCTTAAGAAGGCTAAGCCCATTTTGATGGTTCAAAAGGGCAAGGGAAAGGGAAAAGCCAACAAGAAGAAGGATAAAGCTAATGGAAAGTCCAATGCTAGTTCTTCTTCAGCTGCACTGAAACCAAAGGGTGGTGTGGCAAAGGAAGGGGAGTGCTTCCATTGTAAGCAACCTGGACACTGGAAGCGCAACTGCAAGCTCTATCTTGAAGAACTTGCTAAGGAAAAAGGGAAGTAAGACTTCCACTTCAGGTATTTTTGTTATAGAGGCTAACTTTTCTACTTCCTCATCTTGGGTATTGGATACTGGATGTGGATCTCACATTTGTGCAAATGTGCAGGATCTAAGTAGAAGTAGAAGATTGGCCCGAGGTGAAGTGGACCTACGTGTTGGAAATGGAGCAAGGGTTGCTGCCTTAGCCGTAGGGACTTATGTTCTCACTTTACCTAGTGGATTAGTTTTAGAATTAGACAACTGCTATTTTGTGCCTACTATTAGTAGAAATTTGATTTCTGTTTCTTGTTTGGACAAGAAAGGTTTTTCATTTATAATAAAGGACAAATGTTGTTCTATTTATTTGAATGAAATCTTTTATGGTAGTGCTCAACTTAGCAATGGGTTGTATGTTCTAGACCTCGAAGATCCAATCTATAATGTGAATACCAAGAAGGTCAGATTAAATGATTCAAACCCGACCTATCTCTGGCACTGTCGCTTGGGCCATATAAATGAGACCCGCATATCCAAGCTCCATAAGGATGGACTCTTGGACTCATTTGATTTTGAATCATATGAGACATGTGAGTCATGTTTGTTGGGCAAGATGACCAAAGCCCCATTCACAGGGCAAAGTGAAAGGGCTAATGACTTACTAGGACTCATACATAGTGATGTATGTGGCCCTATGTCTACACAAGCTAGAGGAGGTTTCCAATACTTCATTACTTTCACTGATGACTTCAGCAGATATGGCTATGTGTATCTCATGAGACATAAGTCAGAATCCTTTGAAAAGTTCAAAGAATTCAAGAATGAAGTAGAGAATCAACTCGGGAAAAGTATTAAAGTGCTTCAATCAGATCGAGGTGGAGAGTACTTGGATCGAGAATTCCTTGACTATCTGAAGGAGTGTGGTATAGTATCACAACTCACTCCACCAGGTACACCACAATGGAATGGTGTATCTGAAAGGAGAAATCGAACTCTGTTAGACATGGTTCGCTCTATGATGAGTCAAGCTGACCTTCCAAACTCCTTTTGGGGACATGCTCTAGAGACAGCTGCTTTTACACTAAACCGAGTTCCATCTAAATCGGTTCAAAAGACACCATATGAGATATGGAGTGGGAGGCGTCCCAATTTGTCTTTTATGAAGATTTAGGGCTGTGACGCTTATGTGAAACGTCAATCCTCTGACAAACTAGGGCCCAAATCTCAAAAATGCCTTTTTGTTGGGTATCCCAAAGAAACAAAGGGTTACTATTTCTACAATCCTTCTGAGCAAAAAGTGTTTGTTGCTCGAACTGGTGTCTTTTTGGAGAAAGAGTTTATCTCTAAAGAAACTAGTGGGAGGAAAGTAGAACTTGAAGAAATTCAAGAACAACAAGGAGACATCGAACCTGAAATGGAACCTGAACAGACACCGCAAGATGTTGTTCAAGAGTCTGTTCCTGTAGCACAGAGCCCACGTAGGTCTAGTAGGATTCGGCGTGAGCCTGAGAGATATGGATTTCTCGTGACTCACACCGGTGATGTGATGCTCATGGATCAGGATGAGCCCACAACCTACCAACAAGCTATGTCAGGGCCTGACTCTGAGAAGTGGCTAGTGGCCATGAAATCCGAGATGGAATCCATGTATGAAAACCAAGTATGGACTTTGGTTGACCCACCTGAAGGGGTAAAACCCATAGGGTGCAAATGGGTTTTCAAGAAGAAAACTGACATGGATGGTAATGTGATTACCTTTAAGGGACGATTGGTTGCAAAAGGTTTCAAGCAAATTCATGGTATTGACTATGATGAAACTTTTTCACCAGTTGCTATGCTTAAATCCATCCGAATTTTGTTTGCTATTGCTGCACACTATGATTATGAGATATGGCAAATGGATGTCAAAACTGCATTCCTAAATGGAAAGCTACTTACTTGAGGATGTGTACATGACACAACCTGAGGGTTTTGTCACTCCTGAGAATGCCAATAAAGTGTGCAAGTTGCAAAGGTCCATTTATGGACTGAAGCAAGCTTCTCGAAGTTGGAATCTTCATTTTGATGAAGCAATCAAAGAGTTTGGTTTTATCAAAAATGAAGATGAACCTTGTGTCTACAAGAAGGTTAGTGGGAGCGCTATTGTCTTCTTGGTGTTGTATGTAGATGACATACTACTCATCGGGAATGACATTCCTGAGCTACAGTCTGTGAAGACTTGGCTGGGGAAATGTTTCTCTATGAAGGACTTGGGTGAAGCAGCCTATGTGTTAGGCATCAGGATCTATAGAGATAGATCTAGAAAGCTTCTTGGCCTAAGTCAAAGTACATATATTGACAAGGTGCTAAAGAGGTTTAGCATGCAAGATTCCAAGAAAGGATTCTTGCCCATGTCACATGGTATCACTCTTTCTAGATCTCAGTGTCCGAGTACAACTGAGGAGAGAGAGCACATGAGTAAGATTCCATATGCCTCAGCAATTGGATCTATCATGTATGCCATGATATGTACTCGTCCCGATGTCTCATATGCTTTGAGCATGACGAGTAGGTACCAATCGAACCCCGGTGAGAGTCATTGGACAACTGTTAAGAACATCCTTAAGTACTTACGAAGGACTAAGGATGCATTCTTGGTCTTTGGAGGTGAAGATGAGCTCGTTGTAAGGGGTTACACCGATGCAAGCTTCCAATCCGATAAGGATGATTTTAGATCGCAATCTGGTTATGTGTTTTGTATTGGTGGTGGTGCTGTGAGCTGGAAGAGTTCAAAGCAAGAGACAGTAGCTGACTCTACAACAGAATCTGAGTACATTGCCGCCTCTGATGCTGCGAAGGAGGCAGTTTGGATCAAGAAGTTCATCACTGAACTTGGAGTGGTTCCAAGCATTGCCGACCCGATAGAGCTCTATTGTGACAACAATGGAGCAATCGCACAGGCTAAGGAACCTCGATCTCACCAGCGATCCAAACACATACTCCGACGCTATCATCTCATCAGGGAGATCATCGAGAGGGGTGATGTAAGGATATGCAGGACTTCGACAGATAGCAACATTGCTGATCCACTGACAAAGCCCCTTATGCAGCAAAAGCATGATAGCCATTCTAGGTCCATCGGTATTAGATACATGGATGATTGGCTTTTAGTGCAAGTGGGAGATTGTTAGTGTTGTGCCCAAAAGCCAATCATGAGATGATTGTATTTTTTGCACATTGAGTCATGATATTTTATTAAGGCATTAATCCAGCAATTATGTTTGTTGTTTTGTTTCTGCGTAACTTAACAAACATAATTGTAACCCTAGAATAATGATATTCTTAAACGTCCCTGGTCTAGTATTATTGTGGAGCGGGTTGCAATAATACATAACGACTAGCATATGTGGAGACTAATATGAGATATGTAGTCTACATATGGGTACAAGTTGGAGAACTTGTGTACTGGACCGACCCACCATGAGAACACTACATGGATCGTTATATGAGTGTCATAAGTGATTCTCATAGTGATCATGGTATATGTAGTCCTTCGACCTAAGATCATCAAGGTTCCCTACATGTGAGTCACATACTTTGATACTTTCCTTTGTTGCTCGTAACTGAGTGAACTTGAAGGAGGTCATTGGGTATGTCACATATCATGCGGAGGGATTTGTATGATCAAGATGGGATTTGTCCCTCCTATGTAACGGGAGTGATATCTTCGGGCCCCTTGATAGAGTGAGACTTAGAAAATGCATGGCCATGCTCGGATGAGTTGATATACGATATCAATGTCATCAGTTTAAGTTGGTCTACTCGGTAATCAAGAAACCAAAGATTGGGCTATACGAGAGTGACACATTCCATGTCTCGTGCTTAGTCTTGATATCTTGGACAAAGGGACAATGGCATATATCGGTGATGATCATAAAGGTTTAGTCGAATCATCGACAATCTTGTCACTTGGGTAGCAATGATGTGTTGCTAGACACCGCTCATTGCTTATGATCATAAATGTGATTTATGATCATTGCCAACGTGATAAGAGCCTATTGGGTCGCACACATAGAGCTATTTGGATCATTAGAGTGCATGGGCTAATTATTTGGGTTATGGTTTCACTTTAATTTCGTATTAATAATGGGCCCAAAAGTTGAGCCATTATTAAGCCCGAAATTAAATCCTAATTGGATTAGGGCTTTGAAACCTATTAGGCCTGGAAGTTGAGTCTCACTATAAATACAACTTTTAAGTGAGAAATTCGTAGGTCTCCTTGCCCTAGCCTCCCAAAAGGACAGTCGCACTCTTCTCTTGCAATTCCTTGGATGACGCAAGCTAGCACTGCGAGCGCAAGAGAAACGCATCTGCCGGGACGTGGTGGGAGCGTGGTGATCCCGAGAGGCTCGTGTGGATACCATAGCGAGCTTGAACACGTCAACTGTTCAGGTTTTGTGATTTGACTCTACAGTTGAGTGAGAGATCTCAACCAAAAATTAGGTATGAAAATTTCTGAACACCCGGTTTACCTCGTTTCACTTGGATCCTGGAGGGTTTCGGTTAAATTCCGCTGCGCTGTTTGGCTCCTGAAACCCAACAAATGAAACGTCGCCATTATTATCCCTCGAAGGTGCGACAGCCTCATCATTACTTATCGAAGGTGAAGAGATGCAATTAGCGTGACCAGCGTAACTATTTTTCCATCCACTAGCGGCCACGTGTCAGCCAACGTGAAGACCTAGGGCACGCCTCTCTGACATCGCGAAAACCCAGGCACGCTTATCCATAACTGACATGTCTGACCAAAGGATGTGACGGTTCACAAACCCGTAGCAGAAAAAGATGAAAACAAAAGCTACACGTGCCCCAAGGTCACCCAAAGAACTAGGGAAGGGTACCTCGGATATGAAAAGACGTCTTCTAGAGAAGAGCAACTTCTTGAGTGGGTCTCCGACCATGAGCTCGGCAAAAAAGCCTTCTCGGAAGCATAAAGCCGAAGTCTCCGCTTCGACTTCCTGGGAGGGGGCATATGATAGCCGAGGTGCCCATCACCCTCCGAACCCATAGGTTCAGACAAAGCACCAACCTCGGAAAAGAAACCACCCGCCACGGAAAGAAGGATGTTCGACCTCTGAAATCCAACCTCAGCAATCCTCCGTCCCAGGAAACAACAGTACCAGCCTCGGGGAACGATTAAACCACCCTCAGAAATGGGGATATCCCTGGGAAAGGCCACCCTTGGGAAATATACTCCTACGGTACTAAAATAACCTCGAGAAACAAGCTCTTCTCTGAAGAGGTCTCTTCCACCAAAAGGGACCTCGGGAGTACGACATGAGCAATTAAGGAGCCTCTGACACATCCCTGACACGCCACTCCCAGACACGTTCTGACACGCAGCTTGCAGGGACTTTCTTGCACGCCACTCTCGGGTCACCTAGGCTCCTAGCCCTACGGCCTATGATCGGCTGAGGGACCCCCTATTCCCCGAAGATGTGGACCGCATCCCACCGAACACGTGTCCACTCAAATCTTTGACCCTTCTTGGTTAGATGAGTAAGAATTAAGGCAATCTTGGAAAAGCCTGATACAAATCTCTTGTAGTATCCAGCTAATCCTAGAAAACTTCTGATTTCCTTCATAGTCTTTGGTCTTTCCCACTCTTGCACTGCCTTGACCTTTTCAGGGTCTGCCTCAAGGCCTTGTGCATCAATGATGTGTCCTAGGAAAGACACTTCCCTTATCCAGAATTCACACTTGGATAACTTGGCATAAAGCTAATGTTCCAACAGAGTCTTTAAGATAGTCTTCAGATGATATTCATGTTCATTTTCATCCTTGGAATACACTAGGATGTCATTGTTAGTGTTGTGCCCAAAAAGCCAAACATGAGATGATTGTATTTTTTGCACATTGAGTCATGATATTTTATTAAGGCATTAATCCAGCAATTATGATTGTTGTTTTGTTTCTACGTAACATAATAAACATAATTGTAACCCTTGAATAATGATATTCTTAAATGTCCCTAGTCTAGTATTATTGTGGAGCGGGTTGCAATAATACATAACGACTAGCATATGTGGAGACTAATATGAGATATGTAGTCTACAAATGGGTACGAGTTGGAGAACTTGTGTACTAGACCGACCCACCATGAGAACACTACACAGATCGTTATATGAGTGACATAAGTGATTTTCTTAGTGATCATGGAAAATGTAGTCCTTCGGCCTAAGATCATCAAGGTTCCCTACATGTGAGTCACATACTTTGATACTTTCCTTTTTTGCTCAGAACTGACTGAACTTGAAGGAGGTCATTGGGTATGTCACATATCATGTGGAAGGATTTGTATGATCAAGAAGGGATTTGTCCCTCCTATGTAACGGGAGTGATATCTTCGGGCCCCTTGATTGAGCGAGACTTAGAAAATGCATGGCCATGCTCGGATGAGTTGATATACAATATCAATGTCATCAGTTTAAGTTGGTCTACTCAATAAACAAGAAACCAAAGATTGGGCTATATGAGACTGACACATTCCATGTCTCGTACTTAGTCTTGATATCTTGGACAAAGGAACAAAAGCATATATCGGTGATGATCATAAAGGTTTACTCGAATCATTGATAATCTTGTCACTTAGGTAGCAATGATGTGTTGCTAGACACCGCTCATTGCTTATGATCATAAATATGATTTATGATCATTGCTAATGTGGTAAGAGTCTATTGGGTCGCACACATAAAGCTATTTGATCATTAGAGTGCATGGGCTAAAAATTAGGGTTTTGGTTTCACAATAATTCATATTAATAATGGGCCCAATATTTGGGCCATTATTAAGCCCTAAATTAAAGTCTAATTGGATTAGGGCTTTGAAACCCATTAGGCTTTGAAGTTGAGTCTCAATAGAAATACAACATTTAGTGAGAAATTCACAGGTCTCCTTGCCCTAGCCTCCCAAAAGGACAGCCGCACTCTTCTCTTGCAATTCCTTGGAAGACACAAGTAGCACTGCAAGCGCAAGAGAAACGCATCTGCCGGTACGCGGTGGAAGCGTGGTCATCTCGAGAGGCTCGTGCGGATACCATAGCTAGCCTGAACACGTCAACTGTTCAGGTTTTGTGATTCGACTATACAGTTGAGTGATAGATCTCAATAGAAAATTAGGTATCAAAATTTTTGAACACCCGATTTACCCTGTTTCACTTGGATCCTGGAGGGTTTTGGTTAAATTCCGCTGCACTGTTTGGCTCCCAAAACCCAACAGTGGTATCAGAGCTACTAGTGAAACCCTAAATCAGGATTGAATGTTGAATCGCATGATGTTATGTGTTCGGTTGCTTTCGGCCATGATTAATTAGATTGATTCATGATGCATGAAACCGGGACTCGTAATGAACATATGACAAATATGAAGAAACGACACTAATTGGTTAATGAGACTAACCTGAAATTGATAGGTATGAGATACCTATATGGATTAGGATTCTTGCAATAGTTGCAAAAACCCTAGCTTGGTTCGGATTCGGCTTATTCGGGCATCAAAAGTAAGGTATTTTTGGTGGCTCGAATGGAGGAGTCTTGGTGCCTACTTGCTCGAAATAGAAGATCTCGGGTGCCTACTTGCTCGAAATAAACCGGCCAGCGGGACCGCCATATGCAAAGCACCACATAAATAAAAATGGTTAATCAACTCGCAAAAATTGGCATGCATTTGTTGAACGAGATTTGGCATGTTATGCTGATTGATGGCTGAAGCATGGTGCATGGTTATAGCCCTTGATTGGTTGTACTTGTAAATACGGCCTGCGAGTCGTGCCTTCTTTTGTTACTCTCATTGTACATTCTTTTCTCACCTTACTCCCCTCGAATGTAACTCAAGGTTTCTATTACTAATGTAATGGTACATTATGGGATCATCCAAGGTGGTATGTCCAAGGAGGTGACAACAAAAGATCAACCAAGAAAGAAAGAGAAGGAGCTTGTGAAGACCCTTTTCTTTTCTTAGGCTTTTATGATATTCTCATTGGCTTGAGAATATCACATAGTTTGGGCTATAACCATGTCACATTTACTTCTTGTAAGCATGAGATGCATGTTTTATATTTGTATGTGATGCATGTATAAGACAACCGGAGATAACAAATTGGTGAGATCAAAACAAAAATCCCTCAAACAAATATTAAGTCATTAAATGTGATGCCTTCCAAATGTTGGCACTCATCAAGACTTTGATCAACACTAGGTGGGCCTGCCAAAGCAAAGCACCTATGTTCATCTTGGTAAGGTGCGATGGGATAATAGTGATATCCAAACTACTAACTTTGGGTTCGACTTAACTAAGTCATCCTAATAGGATTAGGGACTCAGAGGCATAGAGTTGGGCTTAAGTTTATGAGATAAGCTTGGACAAGTGTTGCTCACCCAACTATCCAGGAGTTGCATAAGATGCAATTGGCAATGAGTTGCCTACCTAAATAGCTGTAACTTGAGAGAAAAGCCAAAGTTGACTCAAGTTGTGGTCAAATATGGATCTTGGCCCACTAGAATACCTTAGCGCAGAGGTGTTCTGAAATAATATCGAGGGTTATTATTTTGAGGAAAATAATGGGAGTATCTTTTAATAAAAGTCCTCATTAAATGAATTAAAATACATGGCTCTTACTGTTAGTGTTGTGCCCAAAAAGCCAATCATGAGATGATTGTATTTTTGGACACTAAGTCATGATATTTTATTTAGGCATTAATCCAGCAATTTTGTTTGTTGTTTTGTTTCTGCGTAACGTAATAAACATAATTGTAAACCTAGAATAATGATATTCTTAAACGTCCTTAGTCTAGTATTATTGTGGAGCGGGTTGCAATAATACATAATGACTAGCATATGTGGAGACTAATATGATATATGTAGTCTACATATGGGTACAAGTTCGAGAACTTGTGTACTGGACCGACCCACCATGAGAACACTTCATGGATCGTTATATGAGTGTCATAAGTGATTCTCATAGTGATCATGGTATATGTAGTCCTTCGACCTAAGATCATCAAGGTTCCCTACATGTGAGTCACATACTTTGATACTTTCCTTTGTTGCTCGTAACTGAGTGAACTTCAAAGGAGGTCATTGGGTTTGTCACATATCATGCATAGGGATTTGTATGATCAAGATGGGATTTGTCCCTCCTATGTAACGGGAGTGATATCTTCGAGCCCCTTGATAGAGTGAGACTTAGAAAATGCATGGCCATGCTCCGATGAGTTGATATACGATATCAAAGTCATCAGTTTAAGTTGGTTTACTCAGTAATCAAGAAACCAAAGATTGGGCTATACGAGAGTGACGCATTCCATGTCTTGTGCTTAGTCTTGATATCTTGGACAAAGGGACAATGGCATATATCGGTGATAATCATAAAGGTTTAGTTGAATCATCGATAATCTTGTCACTTGGGTAGCAATGATGTGTTGCTAGACGCCGCTCATTGCTTATGATCATAAATATAATTTATGATCATTGCCAATGTGGTAAGAGCCTATTGGGTCGCACACATAGAGCTATTTGGATCATTAGAGTGCATGGGCTAATAATTAGGGTTTTGGTTTCACAATAATTTCGTATTAATAATGGGCCAAATAGTTGAGGCATTATTAAGCCCGAAATTAAAGCTTAATTGGATTAGGGCTTTGAAACCCATTAGGCCTGGAAGTTGAGTCTCACTAGAAATACAACTTTTAGTGAGAAATTCGCAGGTCTCCTTGCCCTAGCCTCCCAAAAGGACAGCCGCACTCTTCTCTTGCAATTCCTTGGAGGACACAAGCTAGCACTGTGAGCTCAAGAGAAACACATCTGCCGGGACGCGGTGGAAGCATGGTCATCCCGAAAGGCTCGTGTGGATACCATAGAGAGCCTGAACATGTGAACTGTTCAGGTTTTGTGATTCGACTCTACAGTTGAGTGAGAGATCTCAACTGAAAATTAGGTATGAAAATTTTTGAACACCCGATTTACCCCATTTCACTTGGATCCTGGAGGGTTTCGGTTAAATTCTACTGTGCCGTTTGGCTCCCGAAGCCCAACAGTCATCAATGAACACAACCACAAATTTGTCCAGATGTGGTCTGAACACCCTATTCATTAGGTCCATGAAAGCAGCTGGGGCATTAGTCAAACCAAATGGCATGATTGTGTACTCATAATGCCCATATCTGGTCCTAAATGTAGTCTTAGGAATATCTTCTTCCTTTAGTCTCAATTGGAAGTATCCAGATCTTAAATCTATCTTCGAGAGGATCTTAGCTCCCTTGAGTTGATCAAACAGATCCCCAATCCTAAGGAATGGATACTTGTTCTTCATAGTCACTACATTAAGCTTCCTGTAGTCAATGCATAGTCTTAAAGATTCATCCTTCTTTTTCACAAAGAGAACAAGAGCTCCCCATGGTGAAACACTTGGCCTTATGAACCCTTTTTCAAGAAGTTCATCAAGTTGTTTCTTGAGCTCATTCAACTCTGTGATTGGTAATCTATAAGGAGGTATGGATACTGGACTAGCTTCTGGTTGCAGCTTGATTTCAAACTCAATCTCCCTTTGTGGAGGAATACCAGGCAGGTCTTGAGGAAAGACTTGTGGAAAGTCTCTCACAAAATGTATTCTATCCACTTTTTCTTCATAGTGCAATTGATTCAATGCATAACAATAATCATGCTCAGAAATTACAGGTATCTCATCTAGTACTTCTAGCTCCATGCCATGCATTTCATACACTAATTCCTTAAAATTCACTAATGCATGCACTTCACCATCAGGTAATGTGATTTCTCTCTTAGCACAATCAATTCTTATGTTATGCATAGCAAGCCAATTCATACCCAACACTAAATCATACTTAGGAAAATCCAACACTAGCACATTAGTCATAACCTTAGTCTTTCCTACTACTAGCTCACAATCCTTAGCTAGGTCATTACTGAAAAGACATTGACCACCTGCTGCTTTCACTAAGGATATCCTAGGCATGATTTCAGTAGGCAATTTCATGGCATTAACAAATTTCCTAGCCACTATATACATAGATGCACCAGTATCAAATAGAACACTAACAGAGATACCATTAAGGTAAATATTACGTCTTAGTGCTCTTCCCTGCTCTGATGTCTCTGGCCCCTCCACTTGGAAGACTCTGCCAGCTCTCTACACTAAAGGCCGAGGCACTGGAGGAACTGGCCTCTGCTGTCCCTCCCTTGGTGCTCCGCCTCTAGGTCCTACCCCAATAGGCCTTATTGGACCTTGGTCTTCTGGCCTCCTTTGAGCCTGTGGCCAGTCTTTGATCCGATGATCCATGGATGCACATCTTAGACACGCTTGGGTGTCAAAATTAGGTATGGCAATTGGGTGGGTTAGGTCAGGTTTGGTTTAGGTCCTTCAGATTCAGGTCTACTCGAGTTAGCATGAATTCGGGTTCAGATCGGGTTCAGGTCAAGTCATTTGGGTTCGGGTTGATTTCAGGTTGAGTTGATTTTGGGTTTGGGGTGGGTTGGGTTGGGCCAGGTTTATTTGGGTTCGGCTTCACTTCAAGTCGGGTAATTTTAGTCTCGGGTAACTTCAGGCCAGCTTTCGGGTTAAATTCAGGTCAACCTTTATGTTCATGTGGGTTACTGGTGTAAAGTCAAAACGATTGAATCTATTCAATTTTTTAAAAAAATTTAAATCAAATAATTCAATTTTTTGTGTGATTTAATTTAAATTAAATTTTCATTTTTTAGTATATTTAATTAAAATATTCATAAAAATCGTCTTTATTATAGTTTAGTACATATTTAAGTAATTTAACATTGATAGTAATATTTGATTATTTTTCTAAACCCATACCCTTTAACTATCATTGTACAGATTATTCAGATCTTCACCTAGCTATCACTCAGATATACACAATGACAATTTTGTTATACTTATGTTTCAATGAATTTTCTTTGAAATTACAACAAAATGCAAATCAAGTTCATTATCAGTGACTAAATTGTAAATTTTAAAAAATATTGGGTGAAAGTGCAAAGATTTCAAAAAATTTAGGATCTATGTTGTAATTATTATGGGTGACTAAAATAAAATTTTTTAAAATTTAGGTACCTTATTGCAATATACTTAAAAGTTTAGGGATGAATGTTGTAATTTTAATAATTGCCTATTAAGATCATTACACTTACTAAATATAAAAATTACTTCTGTTGGAAAAATCCAAATTTGGGATTCACTAAATATGGATGTTTTTTCCCCAAATAAGATACTTGTAATATATAGAAGTCCTAAAAAAATAGAAGTTACTAAATATGGAAATCCTTTCTCAAAAAATGAAAATTATTAAACATGAATATCTTAAAAAAAATAAATGAAACTACTAAATATGAAAGTCTCATCTCCAAATATGAGACTTACTAAATATGGAAGTACCAAAAAATGGAAGTTACTAATAATGGAAGTCACCACTCCTAAATATAAGACATACTGAATATGAAAGACTAAAAAACTGGAAGTTACTAAACATGGAAACCTCCATATTTAGTACTGACTTAATATGGAAAATAATGAAAGATGAAAGTTAAGGTTTAGGGTGAGGGTTAAAATTGGGTATTATCGGGTTTAGTTATCTGGTCATCTCGGGCTCAGGTCAGGTCAGTCTCGGGTTTGGGTCATTTCGGGTTCGGGCCAATTCAGGCTCTGGTCATTTTGGGTTCGGGTATTTCGGGTTTGGGTCATTTGGGTTTGGGTTTTCTCGGGTTTCCCTTTAATCGGGTTCGGGTTCAAATCGGGTTGGGCACAGTCGGGTTCAGGTCATTGACTTTTTTAGTCAAATCGGGTCAGGTCAGGCTTGGGTTCGGGTGGGTTGGTCCAGGTCATCGGGTCGGTCCGATTTTGCCATCCCTAGTCAAAATAGCAAGGTTTCTTTTCATGAAACTTCTTGCATTTAGGGCACCTTAGGCTAGGGAACTTCCCCTTAACCTTGCCCTCACCACCAACATGAGAATTCTTGGCAATTCCTTTGCCATGTGGTGCCTTCTTCTGCTTGCCTCCTGCCTGACCACTTTCCCCTGGTCCACTAGGAAAGTACTTAGTCTCATACTCCTCTTGCTTTACTAATAGAGCTTTCTGTACTACTTCATAGTATGTAATTGCTCCAAAAGGTCTAACAGCCTTTCTAATGTCTGACCTTAGGCCTCTAACAAATCTTTTGGCCTTCAACTCCTCCAGTCCATCATACTGAAGAGCATACCTCACCAACTAAATGAATTTGTCCTCATACTCTAGGACACTAAGGTTGTTCTACCTTAGAGCATCAAATTCAGCTTGCTTCATATCCTTGATAGCATCATTGACGTACTGCTCCTGGAATAGCTGTGTGAACTCTAGCCAGCTCATCTCAATATCTCTTCCTAGCCTTTTCCCCTTCTGGAAAGCACACCTATCTCTGGTGTTTCTCCACCACATCTCTGCACTGCCTACCAAATTGTAGGTAGCCAGTAACACTCTCTTGGAGCTAAGTGGCATCCTCTCAAAACATTTTTTCAGTGAAGATTAACCATTCATCAACTCTCTCTGGCCCAACTCTTCCATCAAACTGTGGAGGTCTTAGGCCTTGGAACCTCTCCAACAGTCTGACCTCATCTAGGCCTTCTAGATCCTCTGATCTATGTCTCCTGGATCTGTGAGAGCCCTCTGTATGGTGATGCTCTCTATGATCTCTATGATCTCTCTACCTTCTCCTAGATCTTCTCTCATGGCCATCCTAAATCTCATTTCTAGTGGAGGAATGGTCATAGACTGAGGGATTGGTCTTGGATACCTGACCAATCTCAAACCTTCGTCTTCTTCCTCTTGGATTTCTCCTATCTTCATCTTCCTCCTCAACAGTTTTATCATTTGTGTCTTCTAAGCTTCCAGAAGGAACATATTCAGATGTCTTCCTAGTATCCTCTTCTGGTTGTTGTTGTCCATACCAAACTAGTTCTGCTAGAGCTACATGGACTCCTTGTTGTTGTGCTTCAATCAGTCTTACTAAGTTTTCATTGATTAGTGCCAAGTTTCTCTCAAGCTCTAACCAAACCTGAGGCACTTCAGGGTTTGGTGCCCTCTTTTGGCCCTGATTCCCTCTATTCTATCCATTTCTTTGTTGCCCAGAATCAGTAGGAGGCCTTCGGGGTAGTTCCCCTCTCCTTGTGGCAAGCATGTTTATTTCCAACATTGATAATTCACCATAAAGCACATATAAAGATCATAGGTATTTTAATGGTACCTGACATTAGCAGCTGACCAAACTGAGTTCATATATGTAGATGCATGTGATGCAACTATATGCTATGTACATGTACAAACCATGCTCTGATACAAACTTCTGTTCCCACTCCGGGGTAATCCAATTATGGTGCCAAAATTGTGCATTTAGACTCCCAGGATTGGTAATGTTCTGTAGGCCATCAGAACACTACCCTCAGTGTGCATACCCAAGTGGCCATCTTGGGCTCTATGTAAACACATGCAGATTGGTCCAACCATCACACACATATTCACATTTCATACACACCATGGCAGCAAAGAAGGAAAACACTAGCACAAGTCTTAATCTTGGCTACCACACATTAGGCAATCTTGTTAAGTTCTAGTGACCAGCCACTGCACCTGTAACTTCAACTAATAAACTGTATCATTCTAGCCATGTACCCCCTATTTTGTTTGCTCCATTATCAAGTAGAGACTTAGAGAAAACCAAGGAGTTTTTGTTTTACATCAATAGCCCACCTATGGACCAAGTTATGGATTTTTTAACTTGGTTACAAAATTCTGACCAAATGAACAGTAACTCAGACAAATTTACAACATCATATCTTTGGCTACAGGCCTCTAAATCCAAAAATTACAAATCCTAGTTAACCCTCTAGATGTCATCTAGGTGTGGTAAAAATTTCATGCCAAGATTCATTCTACACAGGAAGCCATTAAACTTTAGGTCCAGAGTCGAAATTCTGGCAACTGTTGGACCATTTTGCCCATACAATTTTTCCAAACTATGCAAACACTTCAGTCACATGGGGAAAGCCCTCCAAGGCTATTCCATATATGTCAATTACACATAGGAATTACATTCCCTTTCTTTTAACAACTTTATGTGGCCAAAATAGAATTTACAGGTAAGCAGCCCATCATTCACACTTAGGCAGCTTTGCACCACATCACTTACATAGCCAAAACGTTACCCAAATGTTCACATACTTATCTCATTTTACATACAATACATGTAAATGCATACATGCACTACAATATGGTCTTAACTCAGCTAAATACAAACCCTAGGTTCAGGAAGTCGTGAGACACAATGGACTCCAAAAACAGGATGCTGGACAGCTACTGCACAACACAATAAGTACCACCATTAAAAATATCAAATGTGCTCATAAAATCACCACACTTTCCAGATCATAACTATACATATGGAAGTTCATGAACCTAAAATTTCAGATCAAAACCCAAACCACAAGGGTTAGTTTTAAGGTGATCTTTCTGCTGGACCTGAAATGACAGAATTGTGGGGAGTAAGTTTCATTGAGAAACTTAATAAGGGTAACACTTGGATTCAATAGGTAATGTAAACATCATTAAAACCTACATCCAAAGACACTAAAAAAAAAAACACAATGTATAAATACAAGATATAGCAACCAAACACAGCAGCCATTCACAACCAATAAACACATGAAATTCAGCAGCAACAATAACCATAGGTTAGACCATAAAACATGTAATAAACATAAATAAGTCATTATGGCAACCCTCCTCAAGCTAATTCTTGGTCTTAGGAGGATTCTAACGGTAGTTAGTACTAACTTTGGGCTCTAGAAACCCTCATTTCACTGCCATCTTTGTGCACTTCACACTAGGTCACAAAACTTTCAATAAGTGCACTCCCCTTACTAAGCTTGGTTCATCAAGCTCATGGCTCTCTTTCAAGCTTAGCCCTAGCTCCATGGATGTTTGAAAATTGTAGAAAACAACCCATGAGAGCAAGAGAATCTTTACCAAAGTGGGTAGGCCGAAAATCAAGCTTGATCCTTGAAGTATCCAAGAAATAGCTCTAGTTTGCCTCCAAATGCTTCCTTTTGCCATTAATTTCAATCAATTGCAAGTTTGAAGGTGTGGTGGCTATGGAGGAAGTATGGCTGTGTTCTTGGGCTGGGGGAGGATGAAGATCAGAGAGGGATAAGTGGTTTGGCCACTAAAATGGCCATAAATGAGCTTAAGAGCACAAAACACACTTAAACAAGCTTAACCTTGCTTTATGTCATCTCCCTTTTCACTAATTATGGTTTCTTTGTCTTAAAATAATTGGTACACATGTGCCCAACATTTTTGACTAATTTTCAAGTCTTGGCTACCTCTCCCATGGTGGGATAACCCCACAATTCCACCCTTACACTTAAGTCAAAAGCTTGAACACCTTAAGGTTTACACTAGGACATTTAGGTCCTTATTGCCTTTAGTGTTTCCTTTGTCCAAACTTGTCTTCCATGAGCAATTTGGTCCTCCAACAGCACTTTCATACCATTTATATCCTTCTCATAACTCTCCGAGTATCCTTCTTGAGAGTTTTGCAATTGAGTTCCCGAGTTTCCAAGACCCTACAAAAAACTCTATTGGTTGCTTGACAAACAAGCAATCCTTTAGGCTTTTCTTGGGGGCCAAGTTCCCAACTTGGAACACTTTTCAGGAGGTGTTGATGATGCCTTTTACCCCTTACATTTCAATCACTATGGTGAGAATTACACAATATAATGGTTTTTAGCCATTATGACACTTGTAATTCTCCCATTTTATCACGTGGTAACAGTTGGGCACATATGTACCAATGAATTTAGGAGAAAGAGACCATAATTAGTGAGAAGGGCACTGACGTAAAGCAAGTTTAAGCTTATTAAGTGTGTTTTGTGTCCTTAAGCTCATTTAAGCCCGTTTAAGTGGCCAACTCACTTATCTCTCTCCCATTTTTGGCCTCCTACAGCCCAAGAGCACAGCCACACTTCCTCCATAGCCACCACACCTTGAAACTCAAAATTGATTGAAATTGAAGGCAAAAGGAAGCAATTGGAAGGAAACTAGAGCTATTGTTTGGATACTTCAAGGATCAAGCTTCAAATTCGGCCTACCAACTTTAGTAAGAGTTATTTGGCTCTCATAGGTTTTGTTTTGCATTTTCAAGCAACCATGGAGCTAGGGCTAAGCTTTGAAGAGAGCCATGAGCTTCATGAACCAAGCTTAGTGAGGGGAGTGCACTTATTGAAGGTTTTGTGACCTAGTGTGTAGTGCACAAAGATGGCAGTGAAATGAGAGTTCCTAGACCTCAAAGTTAGTACTAACTAGTGTTAAAATCCTTGTAAGACCAAGCATTAGCTTGAGGAGGGCTGCCATAGTGATTTAATTAAGTTTATTGCATGTTTTATGGACTAATCTATGATTTACTAAGCATTAAGTTTATTGTTACTAATCTATGGTTAGTGTTCTTACTGCATTTCATGTGTTTGTTGGTTGTCAATGGCTGCTGTATTTTGTTGCCATATCTTGTACATATATGCATTTATGGTTTTTTTTTTTAGTGTTCTTGGATGCAGGTTTTGATGATGGTTACATTGTCTATTGAATCCAAGTGCTACCCTTACTAAGTTTCTCAAAGAAACTTACTCCCCTCAATTCTGGCATTTTGGGTCCAGTAGAAAGATCACATTCAAACTAACCCTTGTTGTTTGATTTTTGACCTAAATTTTTAGGTACTTAAAACTTCCATATGTCTAGATTTGATATGGAAAGTTTGGTGATTTTAGGACCACATTTGATATTTTTAATGGTGGCACTTATTGTGTTATGTGGCTGCTGTCCAGCATCCTGTTCTGGAGTCCATTATGTCTCAGTCACTCAAACAACTTAAGGTGTGTATTTAGCTGAGTTAAATACTATTATATAGTGTATATAAAATGAGACAATTATGTGAACATTTGAGTAATGTTTTCACTATGTATGTGTTGTGGTGCAAAGCTACCTACGTGTGAATCATAAGTCGCTTACTTGTAAATTCTGTTTTGGCCACATAAAGTTGCTAGATGCATGAGAATGCATTTCCCATATGTATTGGACATGTATGTGATAGCCTTGGAGGGCTTACCCCTTGTGGATGAAGTATTTGCACACTTATGAAATTTTGTATGGGCAAAATGGTGATAAAGTGACCATAATTTTGACTCCACACTCAAAACATTGTGTCTCCCTGTGTATAGGGAATCTTGGTATGAAATTTTGAAAACATGTAGAGAACATCCAAAAGTTGAACTAGGATTTGGAATTTCTAAATTTGGAGCTCTATAGCCAAAGTTATGATGTTGCAAAATTGGCTAAGTTACTATTGATTTGGTGAGAATTTGGTAACTAAATTGAAAAATCCATAACTTGGTCCATAGGTGGGCTATTGATGTAAAAAAAAATTCCTTGGTTTCCTCTAAGTCTCTAGTTAATAATGGAGTAAGGAAAATGTGGGGGTACATGGCTAGAGTGATACAATTTATTAGAGGAAGTTACAGGTGTAGTTGGTGGTCACTAGAACTTAACAAGATTGCCTAATGTGTGGTAGCCAAAATTAAGACTTGTACTAGTGTTTTCCTTCTTTGATGCCATGGTGTGCATGAAATGTTAATATGTGTGTGATTGTTGGACGAATATGCATGTATGTACATAGGGCCCAAGAGGGCTACTTGGGTATGCACACTAAGGGTAGTGTTCTAATGGCCTACTGAACATTACCAATCCTGGGAGTCTAATTGCATAATTTTGGCACCATAATTTGACTACCCCAGAGTGGGTAACTTGGAGACATAAGCAGCTATGTCTTTCTTCATGTTTGATCACAATAACTGAGCCTTCAAGTCTTTATACTTTTCTCACTTTTTGGATGAATGTTCAACTTGCTTGTGTGAGCTTATTCAAGTATTTCACCCCTAAGCTTTGGTTCTTTAGGCACATAGATTCAGTCCTTGAAGTACAGTAATCTTTCCTTGTAGGAAAAGGATTGATACATGGAACTTTTTTCCTTCTCCTAAAATCCTTTTCAGATCAGGATCTGTCTCTTGTGCCTTTCTGGCTTCTTCAATCCATCCAAACTGAATTGTCAATATGTAGATTTGGCTTCCTCCCACTTATGCCACTTATGCCATAGGCATAGCAGGCTATTCTACTCATCATAAGTAGTTATGGATCCTCCTTTTAGAAGACCCGTGTACTTCTTGCTCAAGGCATCTGCTACTAGATTGCCTTTGCCCTCTATGTATTCTATATAGTAGTCATAGTCCTTGATGTACTCTGACCATCTCTTTCACCTCATGTTCAACTCTTTGTGATTGAACAAGTGCTTTAGGCTCTTTTGGTTAGTGTAGATCACAAAGGAACTACCCATCAAGTAATGCCTCTATTGCTTCAAAGCAAAAATCACTGCTGCCAGTTCTAGGTCATGGGTGGGAAAATTTTGCTCATGGGGTCCCAACTACCTTGACCCATAAACAATGACATTTTTGTTTTGCATAAGCACACAACCTAACCCAGATTTGGATGCATCTGTATACATGATGTAGGGATTGCTTGGATCAGGAAGAATCAATTCTAGAGCTTCATTCAACCTCTACTTGAGCTCCTGAAAACTCTTTTCACGTTTCTCAGTCCACTCAAATCTATGACCCTTTTTGCTTAGATGACTAAAAACTGAACCAATCATGGAAAGGCCTGATACAAATCTTTTATAGTAGCCAGCTAATCATAGGAAACATCTAATTTGCTTTACAGTCTTTGTTGTTTCCCATTCTTGCACTGCCTTGACCTTTTGAAGGTCAGCCTTAAGGCCTTGTGCATCTATGATGTGTCCTAGGAAAGACACTTCCCTTGTCCAAAATTGGCACTTTGATAACTTGCCATAAAGCTAATGTTCCAACAGAGTCTTTAAGACAATCTTCAAATGATGTTCTCGTTCATTTTCATCCTTGGAATACACTAGGATGTCATTAATGAGCACAACCAAAAATTCATCCAAATGTGGTCTAAACACCCTGTTCATCAGGTCCATGAAAGCAGCTGGGGCATTAGTCAAACCAAATGGCATGACTGTGTACTCATAATGCCCATATCTAGTCCTAAATGCAAGCTTAGGAATGTCCTATTTCTTTACTCTTAATTGGAAGTATCCAGATCTCAAATCTATCTTGGAGAAGATCTTAGCTCCCTTGAGTTGGTCAAATAGATCCTCAATCCTAACGAGTGGATACTTATTCTTGCTAGTCATTGCATTGAGCTTCCTGTAGTCAATGCATAATCGCAATGATCCATCCTTCTTTTTCACAAAGAGAACAGGAGCTCTCCATGGTGAAACACTTTGTCTTATGAATCCATTTTCAAGAAGTTCATCAAGTTGTTTCTTGAGCTCATTCATCTTTGTGATAGGTATTTTGTAAGGAGGAATGGATATTGGACTAGCTCCTAGTCGCAACTTGATCTAAAACTCAATCTCGCTTAATGGTGGAATACCTAGAAGATCTTTACGAAAGACTTGTGTAAAGTCTCTCAATACAGGTACTTTATCCACTTCTTCTTCATAGTGCAATTCATTCAATGCATAACAATAATCATGCTAAAAAATCACAAGTATCTCATCTAATACCTCTAGTTCCATGCCATGAATTTCATACACTAATTCCTTAGAATTCACTAATGCATGCACTTCATCATCAAGCAATGTGATTTCTCTTTTAGCACAATCAATTCTTATGTTATGCACAGCAAGCCAATTCATACCCAGCACTATATCATACCTAGGAATGTCCAACACTAGCAGATTAGTCATAACCTTAGCCTTTCTTACTACTAGCTCATAATCCTTAGCTAGGTCATTAATGAAAAGACATTAACTACCTGTTGTTTCACTAAGGATATCCTAGGCATGATTTTAGAAGGCAATTTTAGGGCATCAATAAATTTCCTAGCCACTATAGGCACAGATGCACCACTATTAAATGGAGCATTAATAGGCATACCATTAAGGTAAATGTTACCTCTTAGTGCTCCTCCCTGCGCTAATGTCTTTGGCCTCTCCACGTTGAAGACTCTACCAGCTCTCTACACTAGAGGCCGAGGCACTTGAGGAACTAGCCACTGTTGTCCCTCCCTAAGTGCTACCCCTCTCGGTCTTGTCCTAATAGGCCTTACTGGACCTTGGTCTTTTGGCCTTCTTTGAGCCTGTGGGCAGTCTTTCATCTAATGATCCATGGATCCACATCTTAGACATGCTTGGGTATCAAAACAGCAAGGTTTCTTTCCATGAAACTTCTCTTACTTAGGGCACCTTAGACAAGGGGACTTCCCTTTCACCTTGCCCTCACCACCAAGATGGGAACTCTTGGCAATTCCCTTACCATATGATGGCTTTTTTTGCTTGCCTCCTGCCTGCCTACTTTCCCCTGTTCCACAAGGAAACTACCTAGTATCATACTTCTCTTGCTCTACAAGTAGAGCTTTTTGCACTACTTCATAATATGTGACTGCTCCAAAATGTCTTACAGCCTTTCTGAAGTCTGACCTTATGTTAGCACCCTGAAAGCTTAAACACAGTGACAATATTTAAGGTGTCAATCTCCCACGAGCTATGCATGTTCTGTAGGCCATCAGAACAATGCTCACTATATTACCCAAGCAGCCCTCTTGGTCTTTATGCAAATATATGAATATTAGTCAAACCATAACACACATATTTACATTTATGCACACAATGGCAGCTAAGAAGGAAAACACTAGCACAATTATTAGTTTTGGCTTCCACACATTAGGCAATCTTGTTAAGTTCTAGTGGCCAGCCACTGCACCTGTAACTTCCAATAATAAACTATATCATTCTAGCAATGTAAGCCCCTATTTTCTTTGTTCAATTATCAAGTAGAGACTTAGAGCAAACCAATAAATTTTCTTTTACATTGAAAGCCCACCTATGGACCAAGTTATGGATTCTTGAAGTTGGTTACCAAATTCTCACCAAATGAACAGTAACTTAGCCAACTTTGGAATGTCATATCTTTGGCTACAGAGCTCTAAACTTAGAAATTCCAAATTTCAATTCAACCCCTATATGCGCTCTAGGTGTGGTCAAAATTTCATAGCTAAACTCATTATGCACGGTAATTTATGGTTCTTCCAGTCTGGGGTACCAAATCTATACAACTAGTGCCATAATGCCCATACAAAATTTCACAAAAGTCATACACTTAATTTCCAGGTGCAAAACTAACATTGGAAGGTTCTTACATGTCTTAAAAACTTGGTAAAGTCATTCCCTTGATTTTAGAGGCATTCCATAAACATTAAACATAATTTTCTTTGGAACAATTAATGAGTTGCAAAATGGACAGAATTGAACATTCAACCTCAAACATCACTTTATTGCCTCATATATCATCCATACACCATCCATAGTGTATTTACATGCATACATACATCATACATATGTCCTATCTTAGTTGGGTATGTACACTAGCTTCTTGGAGAGCCTTACAAACACAATGCACTCTAGAAACTTCAAAAGATAGCTGCTGCGTAAGGCAGAAAGTACCAACACTGAAATTAATAAATGTGCTCTAAAAATCATGAAACACTCTAGTTTAATACTAGACATATTGGAGTTCCTGTACTAGAAATTTTACGAGAAAACACAAACTAGAACTATTAGTTTGAATGTTCTCTTTTAGGTGTTCATGAAAATGGATAGAAAAGGGAGTAAGCTCTTTGTAAAGAACTTACTGAGGGTTTTCAATGTAAAGTCTTCCATATCAATGTACCACCTGAAATCCAAAGACATAAAACATACAAAAACAACACAGACACAAATATGGAAACCATATGCACCAACAAACACAGCAGCAAACACATGTAATGCTGGCAGCAATAACACATTAGGGTTAGTCCATAATCATTCAATAAAACAACGAGATATCACTTTAGTAACACTGTGGCAGCCCTCCTCAAGCTTTTTCTTGGTCTTAGGAGTCTTTTAGGGCTTAGTTAGTACTAACTTGGGCTCTAGAAACCCTTTTTTCTTGCTGCCATCATTGGCATGGTAACACTAAGGCCAAAGCCTTGCCAAGCTTCTTTTCCCTTAACCCATACTTGGTTCCTTGAGCTTTTGGTCTCTTCAAAGAATGGTCTTAGCTTGATCAAAGTTTGGAAATACAGCAAACAATCCAAGAAACTTTAGAAAACCCTTACCTTTTGCTATGAATTCTGAAAACCCAAATTGAACCAAAATTAGGTTTTCTTGCACTCTTTGATGTCTTCTTTGCTTTCTCTTGCTTCCTCTTGCTTTCTTAAGGTATGGTGGCTATGGAGGATGATGGAAGAGCTTAAGGAAGAGGTCTTAGCTACTAGAGCCCAAAATTTAAGGAAAATGGCAATGAAATGAACATTTTTCTTCATTTATACATCATTTTGACCAAGGTGGCATATATGCAAATTTTTTAAACTTTGGCCAACCCTTGGATATATTATTTCCACTCATTTTGGCTGGGAAAATGATAGATTTTGGAATCTTTTAACCTTGTCAAAAATAATTTTGACTTTAGGCAAAAATTTGGACACTTAAGCACCTTTGTTGGCGTTATGCCGTAATTGATCAACTTTGCCTTTTTAAGCATTTTGGTCCCCAACAATAACCTTAATTCCATCCATGTCATTTCTTCATAATTCCATCCATGTCCTTTCCATAGCCTTCTTTAGAGATTTGTGCAATTGAGTACCAAACTTTTGTAACCTCACAATTTTGTTCATAGGTTACTTGAAAATTAGGCGATGTGCAAATGCTTTCTTAAGGACCAAGCTATCATTTCTTTTCCACTTAAGGGGGTGTATATTGAATACTTTACACTTCAAAAATTATGGACTGTGGTGAAAATTAGAGCATATAAGTTTAGGTCCTTATGCTGTAATTTTCCCATTTTGTGAAGTTGTAGTATTTCTTCCCCCCTTAAAAATTTTTGTCCTCCAAAATTGCCCTTAGCTTGGAGTACTCTTCTGGACATCTCTCTTGCATTCCTTTCTCAGTTTCCCAGGTCACCTCTCTTTCAGAATGGTGCAACCACTGAACTTTGACCATGGGAATAAGCTTGTTTCTTAGTCTTCTGGTATCCTTAGCTAAGATAGCTATAAGTCTCTCTTCATATGTCAAACTAGGCTCTAACTGTATGTCTTCCACTGTTATAGTATGCTTTGTGTCTAGCAAACACTTCTTAAGGATATTGATGTGGAAAAAATTATGGACACTTGACATATTTGGCGGTAGAGCCAACCTATGAGCCACTTTGCCAACCCTTTCTAGTATTTCATAAGGACCAATGTACCTTGGAGATAGCTTACTATGTTTTCCAAACCACATAGTGCCTTTGGTTGGTGCTACTTTGAGCCACACTTTGTCTCCAACCATAAACTCCAAGTCTCTTCTTCTTTTGTTCACATAAGCAATGGTCCTTTCATTAGGTATTTTTAACCTTTCTTGTATCTGTTAGTGTTGTGCCCAAAAGTCCAATCATGAGATGATTGTATTTTTGCACATTGAGTCATGATATTTTATTAAGGCATTAATCCAACAATTATGTTTGGTGTTTTGTTTCTGCGTAACTTAACAAACATAATTGTAACCCTAGAATAATGATATTTTCAAACGTCCCTAGTCTAGTATTATTGTGGAGTGGGTTGCAAAAATACATAACGACTAGCATATGTGGAGACTAATATGAGATATGTAGTCTGCATATGGGTACAAGTTAGAGAACTTGTGTACTAGACCAACCTACCACGAGAACACTACATGGATAGTTATATGAGTGTCATAAGTGATTCTCATAGTGATCATGGTATATGTAGTCCTTCGACCTAAGATCATCAAGGTTCCCTACATGTGAGTCACATACTTTTATACTGTCCTTTGTTGCTCGTAATTGAGTGAACTTGAAAGAGGTCATTGGGTATGTCATATACCATGCGGAGGGATTTGTATGATCAAGATGGGATTTGTCCCTCCTATGTAACAGGAGTGATATCTTCGGGCCCCTTGATAGAGTTAGACTTAGAAAAATTCATGGCCATGCTCGGATGAGTTGATATGCGATATTAATGTCATCAGTTTAAGTTGGTCTACTCGGTAATCAAGAAACCAAAGATTGGGCTATACGAGAGTGACACATTCCATGTCTGGTGCTTAGTCTTGATATCTTGGACAAAGGGACAATGGCATATATCGGTGATGATCATAAAGGTTTAGTCGAGTCATCGACAATCTTGTCACTTGGGTAGCAATGATGTGTTGCTAGACACCGCTCATTGCTTATGATCATAAATGTGATTTATGCTCATTGCCAATGTGGTAAGAGCCTATTGGGTTGCACACATAAAGCTATTTGGATCATAAGAGTACATGGGCTAATAATTTGGGTTTTGGTTTCACAATAATTTCGTATTAATAATGGGCCCAATAGTTGAGCCATTATTATGCCCGAAATTAAAGCCTAATTGGATTAGGGCTTTGAAACCTATTAGGCCTGGAAGTTGAGTCTCACTATAAATACAACTTCTAGTGAGAAATTTGTAGGTCTCTTTGCCCTAGCCTTCCAAAAAGGACAACCGCACTCTTCTCTTACAATTCCTTGGAGGCCGCAAGCTAGCACTGCGAGCGCAAGAGAAACGCATCTACCGGGACGCGGTGGAAGTGTGGTGATCCCGAGAGGCTCGTGTAGATACCATAGAGAGCTTGAACACGTCAACTGTTCAAGTTTTGTGATTCGACTCTACAGTTGAGTAAGAGATCTCAACCAAAATTAGGTATGAAAATTTTCGAACACCCGGTTTACCCCGTTTCACTTGGATCCTGAAGGGTTTAGGTTAAATTTCGCTGTGCTGTTTGGCTCCCGAAATGCAACAGTATCTTCTTAATTTTACTTGTTGTGTCTTCAATAATCCTCAGACCCAACTCGAGCCTATCTGAGGTTTCCACCCAACAATGGGGTGTCATGCACATTCTCCCATAAAGGGCTTCAAAAGGTGCCATACCAATGGTTGTTTGATAACTGTTGTTGTAAGAAAATTTGACCAAAGGTCATGTTGGTCCCATTCCCCTTTAAAATCTAATATACAACTCTTGAGCATGTCTTCCAATATCTGAATCACCCTTTCAGTTTATCCATCAGTCTGAGTATGATAAGTTGTGGTCAAGTGGATTTTGGATCCTAGTGCCTTGTGAAAAGCACTCCAAAATTTAGTTGTAAACCTTGGATCTCTATCTAACACTATGGAGTCTAGCACTCCATGCAGCTTTACTATCTCTTTGATGTACATTTGTGCCAATTTTTCCAGTGAGTTTGTGATCATTATTGGCATAAAGTGATCACACTTGGTTAACCTATCCACAATGGCCCAGATTGTGTCATGTCTTAATCTGGTCATAGGCAATCTAGTTAAGAAGTCCATTGTTATGTTACCTCACTTTATAACTAGAATGGGTAAAGTCTGTAGTGTTCCTGCTAGCTTCCGATGTTCTACCTTCACTCTTTGGCACAAATGTTCTGTAATAGCCTACGAGTCCTAGGAGGCTTCTAACTTCCTTTATAGTCTTAGGACTTTCCCACTCTTGCACAGCCTTGACCTTTTAGGGCCTGCTATAAAACCTTGTGCATCAATGATGTGTCCTAGGAAAAATACTTCCTTTAACTAGAACTGGCATTTGGAAAATTTTGGATATAGTTGACTGTCCAATAGTGTGTTTAAGATAGTTTTTAAGTGATGCTCATGTTCACTTTCATCCTTGGAATACACTAGGATGTCGTCAATGAATAGCACTACAAACTTGTCCACATAAGGTATGAACATGCAGTTCATCAGGTCCACGAATGTAGCAAGGGCATTAGCCAAGCCAAATGGCATAACTGTATACTCATAGTGTCTATATCTTGTTTGGAATGCTGTCTTGGGTATATCCTCATCTTTTACTCTTAACTGAAAGTACCTAGATCTCAAATCAATCTTAGAGAAGCTCTTTGCTCCCTTGAGTTGATCAAATAGATCCTCAATCCCAAGGAGTGGATACCTATTTTTGATAGTTACAACATTCTGCTTTTTATAGTCAATACACAATCTCAGTGATCCATCCCTCTTTTTCACAAAGAGAACTGGAGCTCCGCATGGTGAAACACTTGGTCTTATGAAACCTTTTTGAAGAAGTTCATCAAGTAGTTTCTTGAGCTTAGTCATCTCTGTGATTGGCATTCTATAAGGAGGTATGGATATTGGTACTGCCCTGATTTGTAACTTGATTTCAAACTCTATCTCTCTTGGATGGGGAATACCTGGCAGGTCTTTAGCAAATACTTGGGTAAAGTCTCTCACTATAGGTATTATATGAACTTCTTCATCAATTTCAACACCATTTAATGTGTAATATTCATCTTTAGAAACCACAGGAATTTCATCCATAACTTCTAGTTCCATGCCATGCATTTCATACACTAATTCCTTAGAATTCACTAATGCATGCACTTCATTACCAGGCAATGTGATTTCCCTTTTAGGACAATCAATATTGATTCCATGCTTTGCTAACCAATCCATGCCAAGAACAAAATCATACTCTGGAATATTTAACACTAGCAGATCAGTCAAAATCTTAGTCTTTCCAACTACTAGCTCACAATTCTTAGCTAGTTCATTAATGAAAAGACATTGACTACCTGCTATTCTTACTAATGATATATTAGGCATGAATTCTATAGACAATTTCATGGATTCAGTTAACTTTCTAGCCATAATAGACACTGAAGCACCAGTATCAAACAACACACTAACTGGCACACCATTAACACAAATGTTACCTCCAAGTGCTCCTTGTTGGGATGTCTTTCCCTTATCAATATGGAATACCCTTCTAGCTCTTTGCACTTGAGGCCTTTGAGCTCTAGGAGGACCCCTTGGTTGATTGTCTCTAATAGGTGGCATATTAGGCCTATTCTGGCCTTGGTCCTCCTGCCCTCTTCATTGGACTAAAGGGCAGTCTTTGATCTAGTGAACCAAAGATCCACATCTGAGACATGCCTGTGTTTCAAAACAACGTTACCTCTTACCATGAAACTTCTTGCATCGAGGATACCTTGGGCCAACAAACATACTCTTGGCCTTGCCTTCCATACTATGTTTTCCAGCCTTCGTAATGTCCTTACCTTTCATTGGTTTCTGCAGTCTTCCAGCTTGGTTGGTCTCTCCTGGTCCACTAGGAAACCATTTACTTTCATACTCTTCCTGTTCCACCAATAAAGCTTTCTGAACAGCATCATGATATGTAATGGCATTAAAAAGCCTAACAACTCTCCTAATATCTGGTCTCAAGCCTATAAAAAACCTCTTGGTTTTAAGTTCTTCCAACCCATGGTACTATGGTGCATACCTCACAAGTTGGTTGTACTTGTGTTTGTATTCCAGAACACTGAGGTTGTCTTGTTGTAGTGTATCAAACTCAACTTGCTTTAGGTCTTTGATGGCATCACTTATATACTAGTCTTGGAACAACCTTGTGAACTTAGACAATGTCATCTCCAGCTCATGATCTATTCTTCTACCTCTCTAGGCAGCATGCCTATCTTTAACACTTATCCACCAAATCTCTGCACTACCTACAAGATTGTACATAGCCAGAGATACTTTCTTGGTGGAGCTTAAGTGCATCCTCTCGAACATCTTCTCAATGAACCCTAGCCACTCTTCAGCTTTCTCTGGTCCAGCTCTACCATCAAATTGGGAGGTCTTAAGCCTTAAAACCTCTCCAATAATCTGACATCATCAGAGCTCTCAAGATCTTCAGCTCTATGCCTTCTAGACCTGTGTGATTCTTCCAAGTCCATATAGTCTCTATGTCTCCTCCTTCTTCTCCTTTCACTAGGTCTTTCAGCTTCATCCTCCATAGAATGGTCATAAGTTGAGTTATTGGCTCTGAATACTTGGCCAATCTCAGACTTAATTCTTCTACCTCTAGGATGTCTTCTATCCTCATCTTCAGCATCTACATTCTCTTCATTTTCATCAGAAGGAACATTCATTGGGTTGTTCTTAACAACTTCATGGCTCTGCTCCTGTGGTAACGCTTGTGCTAGTTGGACTCCTTGTTGTTGAGCTTGTAGTAGCCTTACTAAGTTTTCATTTATCTGGGCTAGGTTTCTTTGTAGTTCAACCTACAATTGTGGTACATTTATTTCAGGTGCTGAGTTTTCTACTTCCTGAACCCTTGGTTTCTCTTCTACACCCCTTCCATTTCTGTTGACCTGCCTTTGTTCTATAGGAGGTCTTAGGGGTCCTTGATCTCCTCTCCTTGTGCCAACCATTTTCCTGTTTCATAAAAATTAGAAGAGCACAATATATATACTGTGTGTTAGGTACTTAACACTAGCAGCTAACCCAACTAAGCTATATGTATGCAACTATATGCATCATGTCATATACACATAAACCACATTCAAACCTTGCTCTGATACCAACTTCTATTACCACTCTGAGAGCTTAAATACAGTGACAATATTTAATGTGTCAATTTCCCAAGAGCTATGCATGTTCTGTAGGCCATGAGAACAATGCTCACTATATCACCCAAGTGGCCCTCTTGGTCTATATACAAATATATTTATATTGGTCAAACCATAACACACATATTTATATTTACGCACACTATGGCAGCTAAGAAGGAAAACACTAGCACAATTATTAGTTTTGGCTTCCATGCGTTTGGCAATCTTGTTAAGTTCTAGTGGCCAGCCACTGCACCTGTAACTTCCATTAACAAACTATATCATTCTAGCCATGTAACCCTTATTTTCTTTGTTCCATTATCAAGTAGAGACTTAGGGCAAACGAAAAAATTTTGTTTTACATCAAAAGCCCACCTATGGACCAAGTTATGGATTCTCGAAGTTGGTTACCAAATTCTAACCAGATAAACAGTAACTTAGCCAATTTGGAATGTCATATCTCTGGGTACAGGGCTCCAAATTTAGAAATTCTAAATTTCAGTTCAACCTCTATATGTGTCCTAGTCTTATTCAAAATTTCATAGCCAAAATCATTATGTACTATAATTTATGGCTCTTGTAGTATAGGGTACCAAATCCGTACAACTAGTGACCATAATGCCCATACAAAATTTCATAAAATAGATACATTTAATTTCTAGGTGCAAAACCAAAATGGGTAAGTTATTACATGTCTTAAACACTTTGGAAAGTCATTCGCATGAATTTAGAGGCATTCCATAAACATTAAACATAATTTTCTTTGGAACAGTTAATGAGTTGCAAAATGGACAGAATTGAACATTCAACCTCAAACATCACTTTATTGATTCATATATCATCTATACACCATCCATAGTGTATTTACATGCATAGATGCATCATACATATGTCCTAGCATAGTTAGGTATGTACACTAGCTTCTTGCAGAGCCTTACAAACACAATGCACTCCAGAAACTTCAAAAGACAGCTGCTGGGTAAGGCAGAATGTACCAATACTAAAATTAGTAAATTTGCTCTAAAAATGATGAAACACTCTAGTTTAATACTAGACATATTGGAGTTCATCTACTTTAAATTTCACAGGAAAAGTAAAACTAGAACTATTAGTTTGAATGTTCTCTTTTAGGTGTTCCTGGAAATGGACGGGAAGGGGAGTAAGCTTTTTGTAAAGAACTTAGTAAGGGTTTTCAAAGTTAAGTCTTCCATAGCAACATACCACCTGAAATCCAAAGACATAAAAACATACAAAAACAACACATAGACACAAATATGGCAACCACATGCACCAACAAAGACATGTAATTCTGGCAGCAATAACACATTAGGGTTAGTCCATAATCATTCAATAAAACAATGAGATCTCACTTTAGCAACACTATGCTATGGAAGCCGTCCTCAAGCTTTTGCTTGGTCTTAGGAGTCTTTTAGGTCTTAGTTAGTACTAACTTGGGCTCTAGAAACCCTTCTTTCTTGCTACCATCTTTAGCATGGTAACATTAAGGCTGAAACCTTGCCATGCTTCTTTCCCCTTAACACATACTTGGTTCCTTGAGCTTTTGGTCTCTTCAAAGAATGGTCTTAGCTTTATGGAAGTTTGGAAATACATTAAAAAATCCAAGTATCTTTAGAAAACCCTTCCCTTTTTCTACGAAATCTAAAAATCCAAATTGAACCAAAATTTGGTTTTGTTGCACTCTTTGATGTCTTCTTTGCTTTCTCTTGCTTCCTCTTGCTTTCCTAAGGTATGGTGGCTATGGAGGATGATGGAAGAGCTTAAGGAAGAGGTCTTAGCTATTGGAGCCCGAAATTTAAGGAAAATGGCAATGAAATGAACATTTTTCTTCATTTATACATCATTTTGATGAAGGTGGCATATATGCAAATTTTTTAAACTTTGGCCAACCCTTGGACAAATTATTTGCAATCATTTTGGCTAGGAAAATGACAAATTTTGGAATCTTTTAACCTTGTCAAAAATCATTTTGACTTTAGGCAAAAAGTTGGACACTTAAGCACATTTGTTGGCATTATGCCATAATTGATCAACTTTGCCTTTTTAAGCATTTTGGTCCCCAACAATATTCTTAATTCCATCCATGTCCTTTCCATAGCCATCTTTAGAGATTTGTGCAATTGAGTACCCAACTTTTGTAACCTTACAATTTAGTTCATAGGTTACTTGGAAATTAGGCGATGTGCCAATACTTTCTTAAGGACCAAGCAATCATTGTTTTTGCCAGTTAACTGAGTGTATATTGAATACTTTATAGTTCACAAATCATGCACTGTGGTGAAAATTACAGCATATAAGTTTAGGTTCTTATGCTGTAATTTTCCCATTTTGTGAAGGTGTAACACCTTAGGCCTCTGACAAATCTTTTGACCTTCAACTCCTCCAGTCCATGATACTAAGGAGCATACCTCACCAACTGATTGAATTTGTGCTCATACTCAAGGACACTGATGTTGTCTTGCCTTAGAGCATCAAATTCAGCTTGCTTCATATCCTTGATGGCATTACTGATGTACTGCTCCTGGAACAGTCGGGTGAACCCTGGCCAGGTCATTTCCATGTGTTCTCTTGGCCTTATGCCCCTCTTGACAGCATATCTATCTCTAGTACTTCTCCACCATATCTCTGCACTGCGTACCAGATCATAGGTAGCCAGTGACACTCTCTTGGTGGACTGAGTGGCATCCTCTCAAACATTTTTTCAATGAAGATTAACCACTCCTCAACTCTTTCTGGCCCAACACCCAGCTTTTCCATCAAACTGTGGAGGTCTTAGGCCTTAGATATCCAACAGTTTGACTTAATCTAGGCCTCCTAGATCCTCTAATCTATGTCTCCTGGATTTGTGAGAGTTATCTCTGTATGGTGATGCTCTCTATGATCTCTCTGGCTTCTCCTAGATCTTCTTTCATGGCCTTCCTCAATCTTATTCTTAGTGGAGGAATGGTCATAGAATGAGGGATTGGTCCTGGATACCTAACCAATATTAGACCTTAGTATTCTTCCTCTTGGATTTCTCCTATCTTCATCTTCCACCTCAATGGTCTTATCATTTGTGTCTTCTATGCTTCTAGAATGAACAAATTCAGATGCGTTCCTAGTATCACCTTATAGTTGCTGTCCTAAACTAGTTCTATTGGAGCTACTTGGACTCCCTACTATTGTGCTTGAATCAGCGTTACTATGTTTTCATTGATTAGAGCAAAGTTCCTGCGAAGCTCTAACCAAACCTGAGGCACTTCAGGGTTTGGTACCCCCTGTTGCCCCTGATTCTCTCTATTCTGTCTATTTCTTTGTTGGCCAGAATCAGTATGAGGCCTTCAGGGTGGTTTCCCTCTTCTTGTTGCAACCATGTTTACTTCCTGCATTGATGATTCATCATGCAGCACATATAAAGATCATAGGAATTTCAATGGCACTTGAGACTAGCAGCTGACCAAACTGAGTTCATGTATGTAGATGCATGCAATGCAACTATATTCTATCTACATGTACAAACCTTGCTTTGATACCAACATCTACTACCCACTCTGGGGTAATCCAGTTATGCTGCCAAAACTGCGCATTTTAATTCCAGGATTGGTGTGCCCTGTAGGTCATCAGAACAGCACCCTTAGTGTACATACTCAAGTGACCCTCTTGAGCACCATGTAAATACATGCATATTGGTCTAAAAATGACACACATATTCACATTTATGCACACTATGGCAGCATAGAAGGAAAACACTAGCACAAGTCTTAGTTTTCGCTTCCACACATTAAGCATTCTTACTAGGTTCAAAAATTCCGGCCACTGCACCCAAAGTTCCTCCAATAAACTGTATTAATCTAACCATGTAACCCCCTTTCTCTTTCCTCCATTATCAAGTATAGACTTATAGCAAACCAATGAATTTTTTTTTACATCAACAGCCCACCTATGGACCAAGATATGGATTTTTGAAGTTGGTTACAAAATTCTCATCAAATAAACAGTAACTAAGCCTACTTTTCAATATCATATCTTTGGCTACAGGGCACCAAATTTAGAAATTATAAATCCCAGTTCAATCAATAGATGTCCTCTAGGTGTGGTCAAAATTCCATACCAATATTCCTTATACACAGGGAGATATAGAATTTTAAGTGCAATGTCAAAATTCTGGTCACTTTATGACTCTTTTGGCCATACAAAATTTCATAAGTGTGCAAACACTTTGTTCACAAGCGGAAAGCTCTCCAAGGCTACCCTATATTTGTCTAATACACATGGGAAATATATTCTCTTGCATCTAGTAACTTTATATGGCCAAAATAGAATTTACAAGTAAGCAGCCTATCATTCACACTTAGGTAGCTTTGCACCACATCACATAGCCAAAACATTACTCAAATGTTCACATACTTGTCTCATTTTACATACACTATGTGTACATGCAAACATGCACTAAAAAATGGTCTTAAATAAGCTAAATACACACCCTAAGTTATAGGAGTGCTTGAGACACAATGGACTCCAAAATAATAGGATGCTGGATAGCTGCTGCATAACACAATAAGCACCATCACTAAAAATACCAAATGTGCTCCAAAAATCACCAAAATTTACAAATCACAACTAGACATATGGAATTTTAGGTAACTAAAAATTCAGAGAAAAATTCAAACTACAATGGTTAGTTTGAAGGTGATCTCTCAGCTGGACTTCGAATGACAGAATTGAGGGGAGTAACACTTGGTATGGGTAACACTTGGATTCAATAGGCAATGTAACCATCATAAAAACCTGCATCCAAAGACAGTTAAACACAAGACCACAATACATATATATAAGATATAGCAACGAAATGCAGCAGCCATTCACAACCACCAAACACATGAAATGCAGCAGCAACATATTCCACAGGATAGTCCATAAAACATGCAATAAACTTAAGTAAATCACTATGTTAGCCCTCCTCAAGCATAAGCCTAGTCTTAGGAGAGTTTTAACATTAGTTAGTACTAACTTGGGGCTCTAGAAACCCTTCAACTCGCTTCCATCACTATGCACTTCACGCTAGGTCACAAAACCTTCATTAAGTGCACTCCCCTCACTAAGCTTGGTTCATCAGGCTCATGGCTCTCTTCCAAGCTTAGACCTAGCTTCATGCATGCTTAAAAATATAGCAAACAATAAATGAGATCAAGAAAACCTTGCCCAAAATGGGTAGGCCAAAAATGAAGCTTGATCCTTGAAGTATCCAAGCAATAGCTCTAGTTTGCTTCCAATAGCTTCCTTTTGCCTTCAATATAAATCAATTCGATGTTTGAAGGTGTGGTGACTATGGAGGAAGTGTGGCTGTGTTCTTGGATTGGAGGAGCCTGAAAATGGGAGAGAGATAAGTGAGTTGGCCACTTAAATGGGCTTAAATGAGTTTAAGGGCACAAAACACACTTAACAAGCTTAACCTTGCTTTATCTCCTTTTCCTTGCTTCAAAACCTTAGTTTATTATGCTTAATCTCTTGGCCCACATTTGACCATATCCCTACCATGCCTTAGTTGTCCTCCTTTGGGTGGGATAACCACAAAATTTCTCCAGTTCACTCTGTTAGTGTTGTGCCCAAAAGCCAATCTTGAGATGATTGTATTTTTGCACAATTGAGTCATGATATTTTATTAAGGCATTAATCCAGCAATTATGTTTGTTGTTTTGTTCCTGCGTAACTTAACAAACATAATTGTAACCCTAGAATAATGATATTCTTAAAAGTCCCTGGTCTAGTATTATTGTGGAGCGGGTTGCAATAATACATAACGACTAGCATATGTGGAGACTAATATGAGATATGTAGTCTACATATAGGTACAAGTTGGAGAACTTGTGTACTGGACGGACCCACCATGAGAACACTACATAGATCGTTATATGAGTGTCATAAGTGATTCCCATAGTGATCAGGGTATATGTAGTCCTTCAACCTAAGATCATCAAGGTTCCCTACATGTGAGTCACATACTTTGATACTTTCCTTTGTTGCTCATAACTGAGTGAACTTGAAGGAGGTCATTGGGTATGTCACATATCATGCGGAGGGATTTGTATGATCAAGATGGGATTTGTCCCTCCTATGTAACGGGAGTGATATCTTCGGGCCCCTTGATAGAGTGAGACTTAGAAAATGCATGGCCATGCTCGGATGAGTTGATATGTGATATCAATGTCATCAGTTTAAGTTAGTCTACTCGGTAATCAAGAAACCAAAGATTGGGCTATACGAGAGTGACACATTCCATGTCTCGTGCTTAGTCTTGATATCTTGGACAAAGGGACAATGGCATATATCGGTGATGATCATAAAGGTATAGTTGAATCATCGACAATCTTGTCACTTGGGTAGCAATGATGTGTTGCTAGACACCGCTCATTGCTTATGATCATAAATGTGATTTATGATCATTGCCAACGTGATAAGAGCCTATTGGGTCGCACACATAGAGAAATTTGGATCATTAGAGTGCATGGGCTAATTATTTGGGTTATGGTTTCACTTTAATTTCGTATTAATAATGGGCCCAAGAGTTGAGCCATTATTAAGCCCGAAATTAAATCCTAATTGGATTAGGGCTTTGAAACCCATTAGGCCTCGAAGTTGAGTCTCACTATAAATACAACTTTTAAGTGAGAAATTCGCAGGTCTCCTTGCCCTAGCCTCCAAAAAGGACAGCCGCACTCTTCTCTTGCAATTCCTTGGAGGACACAAGCTAGCACTGCGAGCGCAAGAGAAACACATCTACCGGGACGTGGTGGAAGCGTGGTGATCCCGAGAGGCTCGTGTGGATACCATAGAGAACCTGAACACGTCAACTGTTCAGGCTTTGTGATTCGACTCTACAGTTGAGTGAGAGATCTCAATCAAAAATTAGGTATGAAAATTTTTGAACACCCGGTTTACCCCCTTTCACTTGGATCCTGGAGGGTTTCGGTTAAATTCCGCTGCGCTGTTTGGCTCCCGAAACCCAACACACTCAACTCTAAAGCATAAACTCTCAAAGGCCTACACTAGGTCACCTAGGTCCTTAAGCCCTTTTTTGTGTTTTTCTTCCCCACACTTGTCTTCCATAAGCAATTTGGTACTCCAATAGCACTTTCATGCCATTGATATCCTTCCCAAAACTCTCCAAAGCTCTTTCTTGAGAGTTTTGCAATTGAGTACCCAAATTTCCAACACCTTACAAAAAAGCCCATAGGTTGATTAACAAACAAACAATCCTTAAGGCTTTTCGTGGGTGCCAAGTTGCCAACTTGGAACATTTTTAAGGAGGTGTTGATCATGCCTTTTACCACCCATACTTCAATCACTATGGTGAGAATTACAAAATATAATAGTTTTTAGCCATTATGGCACACTTGTAATTCTCCCATTTTTGTGAGGTGGTAACAAATGAAGTGTTTGCATACTTACGAAATTTTGTATGGGCAAAATGGTCATAAAGTGACTAGAGTTTTGACTCTGCACTCAAAGTTCTATATTTCCATGTGTAGAATGAATCATGGTATGAAATTTTGATCAAATCTAAAGCACGTCTAGAAGTAGAACTAGGATTTAGAAATTCAGAATTTGGAGCCCTGTAGCCAAAGATATGACATTGCAAAGTTGGCTAAGTTACTGTTCATTTGGTTAGAATTTTGTAACCAACTTAGAAAATCTATAACTTGATCAGTAGGTGGGCTATTGATGTAAAACCAAATTCCTTGGTTTGCTTAGAGACCTTATTTGATAATGAAGCAAAGAAAACAGGGGGTTACATGGCTTGATTAATACAGTTTTTTGGAAGAAGTTTTAGGTGCAGTGGCTGGTCACTAACACTTAATAAGATTGCCTAATGTATGGTAGCCATGATTAAGACTTTTGCTCGTGGTTTACTTCCTTACTGCCATGGTGTGCATAAAATGTGAATGTGTCTATAATGGTTGGACCAATATGCATGCATTTACATAGTGCCCAAGAGGGGCACTTGGGTATGCACACTAAGGGTATTGTTTTTATGGCCTATAAAACATACCAACCTTGGGAGTTTCAAATGCAAAATTTTGGCATGTGTACTGGACCGACCCACCAAGAGAACACTACATGGATCGTTATATAAGTGTCATAAGTGATTCTCATAGTGATTGTGGTATATGCAGTCCTTCGACCTATGATCGTCAAGGTTCCTTACATGTGAGTCACATACTTTTATACTTTCCTTTGTTGCTCGTAATTGAGTGAACTTGAAGGAGGTCATTGGGTATGTCACATATCATGCGGAGGGATTTGTATGATCAAGATGAGATTTGTCCCTCCTATGTAATGGGACTGATATCTTCGGGCCCCTTGATAGAGTAAGACTTAGAAAAATGCATGGCCATGCTCGGATGAGTTGATATACGATATCAATGTCATCAGTTTAAGTTGGTCTACTCGGTAATCAAGAAACCAAAGATTGGGCTATACGAGAGTGCATTGCCAACGTGGTAAGAGCCTATTAGGTCACACACATAGAGCTATTTGGATCATTAGAGTGCATGGGCTAATAATTTGGGTTTTGGTTTCACAATAATTTCATATTAATAATGGGCCCAATAGTTAAGCCGTTATTAAGCCCGAAATTAAAGCCTAATTGGATTAGGTCATTGAAACCCATTAGGCCTGGAAGTTGAGTCTCACTATAAATACAACTTTTAGTGAGAAATTTGCTAGTTTTCTTGTCCTAGCCTCCCAAAACGGCAGCCGCATTTTTTTTCTTGCAATTCCTTGGAGGATGCAAGCTAGCACTGCGAGTGCAAGAGAAATGCATCTGCCGGGACGTGGTGGAAGTGTGGTGATCCTGAGAGGCTCATGTGGATACCATAGAGAGCTTAAACATGTCAACTATTCAGGTTTTGTGATTCGACTCTACAGTTGAGTGAGAGATCTCAACCGAAAATTAGGTATGAAAATTTTTGAACACCCAGTTTACCCCGTTTTACTTGGATCCTGGAGGGTTTCAGTTAAATTCTGCTACACTGTTTGGCTCCCAAAACCCAACATAGGAAACTACCAATAAATGGCCAAGAAGCTACATCAAATGTCTATTGAAGACTATTAGTCCAAAGGTGGTGAAATTGTCCAAGACACCAAAATTTTTAATTCTTTCTTTGTCAATCCATTTACAAAGCAACCTAAGTCTCATTGGAATTTTTTTAGACCCAATTAAATTCTTAAGTGGTGCATATTGAGCATCCACTTTGATAATTCATTTGGCCAATTACGCCATCAAACTTTGTCTTGAACATAAGTGGACTTAAGAGTTCGTCTTAGAGCACTTTAGTCTCTCTTGAGGTATCTTCATGTTGCCTTAGTGTTTTCCACCTCTTATTGGTCTAGATTATAACCCACATTGCCTTCTGAATGATAGATATCATTTTCATAAAATTCCCTTCAAGTCCATAGGCTTTAAATCCATCATAAGCACACATTTGCACATAATGGTGCACAATGGTGCACTTAAGAGTGTTCTAGTGCATTCTAGTGTGTCTCTGCCACTTTCCATGGAATCACCACATGTTTTATGGGTGTATGGTTACCCACATTGGTATCTCTACCATAGGCATTGTATCTATACATTGTCCATTAGGCTTCAGAGTTTCTGAGCTCACATAGAAGCACACTAGGCTGTGCCTAAAAGTCAATTTTTTGTGTGTCTTAGCTCATGTCACTCAGCTTCTTCGTTGAGATATCAATTTTACTCATTGAAATTGAGTCCCAATATCACAATGTGCCTTAGCACTATGATATATCTTCATTTGGCTTATGGTTTCACTACATTTCATTGAATTCTTCATAGGGCACCCTCATGGGGCAATTACATTGTGTAGCCCTTACTGTAACACTTGTGACTTGTATTAATCATATATTCACAAAATGTACTTAATATGTACATCTTATTACAGCCTAGAGCCTATAAAAGTCACATGTATGACATTATTTCCTCCTTAAAGAATTTGGTCCTCCAAATTCTCAAGCATTGTAGGAAATTGCTTTAGGTACCTCTTAAGCATTCTAGTTTCTTTCTCCTAAGTAGATTCTTGCTCAGAATGGTGAGACTAAGATTCTTGCTCAGAATGGTGAGACCATTGGATCTTCACCATATTTATCCACCTGCTCCTTAATTTTCTCACATCCTTAGCCAGAACCCTCACAAGTTCTTCCTCATAGGAGTGGTTAAGAGTTATTGGGACATCAGAAGTTGGAATTGCTTGTTGTGGGTCAGATAAGCATCTCTTTAGCATACTGACATGAAAAGTATCATGTATATGACCTAATTCTAGGTAATTCTAGCTTATATGCCATATTACCAATTCTAGGCACTATTGGAAATGATCCAATATATTCAAGAGTTAGCTTTCCTTCATTTTGAAACCTCATAACTCCTTCCATAGCAAAGACTTTGATCCACACATAGTTTCGCACTTAGAACTCTAAGTCCCTTCTCTTTCTTTGGTTGGCATAGGCTTGTTCTCTATCATTGGTAGCCCTGATCCTTTATTAAATCATTTTGATCCTTTAAGTAGTTTCTTGGATTAGTTTTAGTCCTATTTCAACTGTATTTTTAGATTCATGCCAACAATGAGGAGTAACACATATTCTCCCATACAAAGCCTCATAAGGTGCCATCCTTATCACTAAGTGATAACCATTATTGTAGGAGAATTCTATCAGGGGTAAGAGGTGATCCCATTGTCCTTTAAAGTCCAATTCATAGCACTTCAACATATCTTCTAGAATTTGCAAGGTCCTTTTGGTTTGTCCATCAGTTTAGGGTTGGTAAGCTAAACTTAGTTTTAGTTGATTACCCAGTGCCTGATGTAGTGATTTATACAATCTAGATACAAATCTTGGGTCCATATCTGAAACTATATCATTTAGGATATCATGTAATCTTACTATTTCTTTAATGTAAAGCTGTGCTAGCCCATCCAAAGGACATGTGAGATTAATGGGCAAAAAGTGTGCTAATTTTGTAAGTCTATCCATAACTACCTAGCTGGTATCATGCTTTCTTTTTGTTAAAGGTTAGCAAACCAGAAAATCCATAGATATGGATCCCCACTTCCTCTCAAGTATAGGCAAGCTTTGCAATTTGCCCCTTGGTTTTTGGTGCTTAACTTTTACTTGTTGGCACACCACACACTTGGACTCAAAGGTGTGAATCTCCCTTTTCATATTAGGCTACCAGAAGTGTCCTTCTAAATCTTCACACATTTTCATAGTTCTAGGAAGTATGTTCGTCTTACTAGCGTGGGCTTCTTTTAGAATTTTTTCTCTTAATTCATACCCCTTGGGTACATAAATCCTATCTTGGAAGTATAATAATCATTGCCTATGAGAAAACCCTTGGAATAGCTTTCCATGCCTCTACCCATAAACCCTAGTAAGATCTTCATCCTGTTGTTGTGCCTTTAGTATTTCAACTTTCAATGATGATTGGATAGTTATCACCTTCAGTTGGGCTTTCTGCCAATCTAGCCACTTGTTAGCCAAATAGGTCAAGCTAATGAGTTCATTTGGTTCCTACTCTCTATGTTTTAAAATGCTTGCACATTTTCTACTTAAAGCGTCAACCACTTTGTTTGCCTTGCCTTTAGTGTACTCAATAGTACAATCAAAGTCTTTGAGGTATTTAAGCCACCTCCTCTGTCTCATGCTTAACTCCTTTTGAACAAAGAGGTATTTAAGACTTTTACAATCAGTGAAGATCTGAAACTTGTTGCCTAGTAGGTAATGTCTTCGCAGCTTGAAGGTGAAAATCACAGCTGCAAGCTCTAAATCATGCATTGGATAATTCTTTTCATGTGTTCTCAATTGCCTTGATCCATAAGCTATGGTTTGTTCTTATTGCATTAGTACACATCCCAATCCCACATGGATGCATATGTAAAAACCCCAAAGTGTTTGTGGGGATTAGGTAATATCCGTACAAGAGTTGTAGTGAACTTGTTCTTAAGCCCCTGAAAGCTCTGTTCACAACCCCTAGACCATTAAAACTTTTGCTCTTTCTAGTCAACTTAGTCAAAGGGTTACCATTACAGAAAAGTTTGGCACAAACTTTCAATAATAGCCAGCTAGACCCAAAAAGCTACTTATATCTCTAAGATTTTGTGGCTGTCTCCACTGTAAGATTGCTTTAATTTTTTCTAGGTCTACAGCCATGCCTTGCCCATTAATTACATGGCCCAAGAACTCAATTTGATCATTCCAAAAATGGCATTCATTCAACTTGCCATATAATTGATGTGTCTTTAGCACATCCAGCACTATTCTCAATTGTTTTTCATGCTCATCCTTATCTTGGAATATACCAGAATATCATTTATGATGATCCCCAAAAAATGGTTCAGATATGGCCTAACTATCCTCTACATCAGGTCCATAAAGAAAGCTGGAGCATTGGTAAGCCCAAATGGCATTACAGTATACTCAAAAGGCCTATATCTAGTTTTGAAAGCAGTCTTAGAAATGTTTGCATCTTTGACTCTTAGTTGAAAATACCTTGATCTGAGATCAATCTTTGAGAACACCGTTGCGTCCTTAAGTTGATCAAACATGTCCTTGATCCTAGGAGAGGATACTTGTTTTTCACAGCCATGGCATTGAGGTTTCTGTAGTCAATCCATAACCTAAGAGTACCACCTTTCTTTTTCACAAGAGGACTGGTGCTCCCTAAGGGGACACACTTGGCCTAATGAATCCTTTTTCAAGGAGTTCATCCAATTGATTTTTTAGCTTACTCATTTCAAGGATTGCCATCCTATAAGGTGTAGTGGACATAGGAGCTACTCCTAGAGTCAATTTGATTTCAAACTCTATTTCCCTTAAGGGTGGTAACCATGGTAACTTAAAAGGGAAAACTTCTGGAAATTCTTTCACAATCAGGATTTTGACCAATTCCATTTTGGACTATCTTTCATTGAAGTCCATATATTCTTTTGCAGATGGTATAGGTATGCTATTCATTACCTTTACTTGCCCAACATCACATTTTATTAAGTCCTGTAAGGAATGTTCTACTGGTCCTTGCAATATTAGCTTCCTATCTCGGCAATTTATGATCGCCTTATTTTTAGCTAACCAGTTCATGCCCAATGCCATATCATAACTGGTGGTTTCTAGGATGATTAGATTAGCCTTAAATTTCAGCTCATTTAGCCTAATCAGATAGGCTTTGACTATGTCATGTGAAAACATCATCTCATTTCCAACTATTATAATCAAATACATTTGAGATAATGAATTAACCTCTATGTTTAATTATCTCACTAAATTAGCTAAAATAATTGATATGGAAGCACTAGTAGCATCAAGCACTAAAATAAGCTTATCACCAAGGTAAATGTTACCTTTCAGTGCTTCCTTCCTTGGCATGCTATGACCTATGGCCTCTTCTCTAGGGTAGTCCAATTATGGTGCCAAATTTGTGCATTTAAAACTCCCAAGGATGGTATGTTTTGTAGGCCATCAAAATAATACCCTTAGTGTGCATACCCAAGTGGCTCTCTTGGGCACTATGTAAATGCATGCATATTAGTCCAACCATTACACACTTTTTCACATTTTATGCATACCATGGTAGCAAGGAAGGAGAACACTAGCACAAGTCTTAATCTTGGCTACCATACGTTACGCAATCCTATTAAGTTTAAGTAACCAAACACTGCACCCGAAACTTCCACCAAAAACATATATTAATCTAACCATGTACCCACTTGTTTCTTTGCTTCAATATTACATAGTGACATAAACCAAACCATAGAATTTGGTTTTACATCAATAACCCACCTATAGATCAAGTTATAGATTTTTTAAGTTGGTTACAAAATTTTTGACCATCTGAATAGTAACTCAGCCAAATTTGCAACATCATAACTATGGCTACAGCACTTCAAAAGCAAAAATTCCAAAGCCAGTTAAACCTCTAGATATGCTCTAGTTGTGGTCAAAATTTCATACCAAGATTCATTCTACATAGGGAGATATAGAACTTTGAGTGCAGAGTCAAAATTCTGGTCACTTTATGAGCATTTTGCCCATATGAAATTTTGTAAATGTCCAAACACTTCATTCACAAGGGGTAAGGCTTTCTCATACATGTCCAATACACATAAAAATTACACGCTCTTACATCTAGCAACTTTGTATGGACAAAATAGAATTTACAAACAAGTAGACTATCTCTCACAGTTAGACAGCTTGCGGACCACATTCACATACATAGCAAAAAAGTCCTCAAATGTTCACTTACTTGTTTCAAATTTACATGTCATACATGTACATGAATCCATGTACTACATAATGGCCTTAACTAAGCTAAAACACTTATCCAAGTAACAAGAGAGCTTTAGACACAATGCACTCTAGAAACAAGATGCTGGACTGCTACTATCAAATGTGCTGCTAAAATCACCAAACTTTCCAGATCACAACTAGATACATGGACGTTCAGGCACTTGAAATTTTAGATTAAAACTCAAACTACATGTTACCACCTCACAAAAATGGGAGAATTGCAAAATGTGGCATAATGGTCAAGAACCATTATATTGTGTAATTCTCATCATAGTGATTGAAGTGTGGGGGGTCAAAGGCATGATCAACACCTTCTTAAAAGTGTTTTAAGTTGGTAACTTAGCCCCCAAGAAAAGCCTTAAGGATTGCTTTCTTTTCAAGTAACCTATGGACCTTTTTGTAAGATCTTGGAAATTAAGGTACTCAATTGGAAAAATTTTGTAAAAGAGACTTGAAGAGTTGTGGGAAGGATATGAATGGTATGAAAGTGGTATTGGAGGACCAAATTGCTCATGGAAGACAAGTTTGGACAAAGGAAACACTAAAGCACTAAGGAGTTAAATGTCTTAGTGCAAACCTTAAGGTGTTCAAGCTACCACTCTGAGAGTTGAAATACAGTGACAATGTTTAATGTGTCAATCTCCCAGGAGCTATGCATGTTCTGTAGGCCATCAGAACAATGCTCACTATGTTACCCAAGTCGCCCTCTTGGTCTTTATGCAAATATATGTATATTGGTCAAACCATAACACACATAGTTACATTTATGCACATTTATGCACACTATGGAAGCTAAGAAGGAAAACACTAGCACAATTATTAGTTTTGGCTTCCACACACTAGGCAATCTTGTTAAGTTCTAGCGGCCAGCCACTGCACTTGTAACTTCCACTAATAAACTGTATCATTCTACCCATGTAACCCTCTATTTTCTTTGTTCCATTATCAAGTAGATACTCAGAACAAACCAATAATTTTTTTTTTACATCAAAAGCCCACCTATGGACCAAGTTATGGATTCTTGAAGTTGGTTTCCAAATTTTGACAAGATGAATAGTAACTTAGCCAACTTTGGAATGTCATATCTTTGGCTATAGAGCTCCAAATTTAGAAATTCCAAATTTTAATTCAACCTATGCATGTGGTTTGGGTGTCACCAAATTTCATAGCCAAACTCATAATATACAATAAGTTATGGCTCTTGCAGTACAGGGTACCAAATCTATACAACTAATGACCATATTGCCCACACAAAATTTCATAAAATTCATACACTTCATTTCCAGGTGAAAAACCAACATGGGCAGGTTCTTATATGTCTTAAACACTTGGGAAAGTCATTTCCATGAATTTAGTTGCATTCTGTAAACATTAAACATAATTTTCTTTGGAACAGCTAATGAGTTGCAAAATGGATAGAATTGAACATTCAGCCTCAAACATCACTTTATTGCTCCATATATAATCCGTACACCATTCATAGTGTATTTACATGCATAGATGCATCATAAATATGTCTTATCTTAGTTGGGTATGTACACTACCTTCTTGGAGAGCCTTACAGCCACAATGCACTCCAGAAACTTCAAAAGACAGCTGCTGCGTAAGGCAAAAAGTACCAACACTAAAATTAGCAAATGTACTCTAAAAATCATGGGAAAATCCAGTTTAATACTAGACATATTAAAGTTCATGTACCAGAAATTTCGTAGGAAAACTAAAACTAGAACTATTAGTTTAATGTTCTCTTTCAGCTATTCCTGAAAATGGACAGAGAGGGGAGTAAGCTCTTTGTAAAGAACTTAGTAAGGGCCTTCAACATAAAGTCTTCCATAGAAACGTACCACATGAAATAAAAAGAAATAAAACACACAAAAACAACACATACACATAAATATGGCAACCATATGCACCAACAAACATAGCAACAAACACATGTAATGCTGGCAGGAATAACATGTTAGGGTTTGTCCATAATCATTCAAAAAAACAATGAGATATCGCTTTAGTAACACTATGGAAGTCCTCATCAAGATTTTCTTGGTCTTAGGAGTCTTTTAGGCCTTAGTTAGTGCTAAGTCGGGCTCTAGAAACCCTCTTTCTTGCTGCCTTCTTTAGCATGGTAACACTAAGGCCAAAACCTTGCCATGCTTCTTTCCTCTGAATCCATACATGGTTCCTTGAGATATTTGCTCTCTTCCAAGCATGGTCTTAGCTACATGGATGTTTGGAAATGTAGTAAACAATCCAAGAAACTTTAGAAAACCCTTACTTTTTCTATGAAATCTGAAAACCCAAATAGAACCAAAATTAGGTTTTCTTGCACTCTTTGATGTCTTCATTGCTTTCTCTTGCTTCATCTTGTTTTCCTATGGTATGGTGGATATGGAGGATGATGGAAGAACTCAAGAAAGAGGTCTTAGCTGTTGGTGTCCAAAATTTAAGGAAAATGCCAATGAAATGAAGATTTTTCTTCATTTATACATCATTTTGACCAAGGTGGCATATATGCAAATTTTTAAAAATTTGGCCAACACTTGGACAAGTTATTTCCAGCCATTTTGGCTGGGAAAATGATGTTTTTGACCACCTTTAACCTTGTCAAAGGTCATTATAACTTTTAGAAAAAAAGGTGGACACTTGGATCCTTAGTTGGCATTATGCCATAAATGATCAACTTTCCCTTCTTAAGCTCTTTGGTCCCCAACAAAATCCTTAATTCCATCCATGTCCTTTCCATAGCCATCTTTAGAGATTTTAGCAATTGAGTACCCAACTTTAGTAACCTTACAATTTAGTCCATAGGTTACTTGAAAATTAGGCAATGTGCCAATGCTTTCTTAAGGACCAAGCTATCATTGTTTTTGCCACTTAAGGGGGGTGTATATTGAATACTTTACACTTCAAAAATCATGCACTATGGCAAAAATTAAACCATATAAGTTTAGGTCCTTAAGCTATAATTTTCCCATTTTGTGAAGGTGTGACAGTTCAAGCTTATGACTTAAGTCAAAGGGTGGACTTGTGGGCTATCCCACCATGGGGGAGGCAGCTATGACTTGATAAATAGTAAAAATGATGGGAAAAATGTGGACCAATAAGTTTAGGACAAAGAAATCATGCTTATGGGCAGAGAAAATGACAAAGCATGATTAAGGCTAATAAGGAAGTTTACTGTCCTAAAGCTAATTTAAGAGGGCAAACTCAATTTTTCTTCTCTCATATTTAACCAACCAACCACGGCCCTCCTCCACACTTCTTCCATAGATCCTCTATAGCAACCATACCTACAAGATTGAAATTGAAGGTAAAGGAAGTAGTTGGATGTAAACTAGAGCTATTGGTTGAATACTCATCTTGGTAAGGAGTTTTCTCACTCTCATAGGATGTTTACTGTATTTCCAAGCGTCCATGGAGCTAAGGGTAAACTGGGCAAGGAGCCATGAGCTTGATGAACCAAGCTTAATGAGGGGAGTGCACTTAGTGAAGGTTTTGTGAGCCATTGTGAAGTGCACAGTGATGGCAGGGAATTTAAGGGTTTATAGAGCCCGAAGTTAATACTAACTAGCGTTAAAACTCCCTTATGACCAAGCATTAGCTTGAGGAGGGCTAGCACAGTGATTTACTTAAGTTTATTACATGTTTTATGGACAAACCTATGGTTTCTGTTCCTACCTCATTTCATGTGTTTGTTGGTTGTGAATGGCTGCTGCATTTGGTTGCTATATCTTGTATATATGCATTGTGGCTTTGTGTTTTAGGGTCTTTGGATGTAGGTTTTAATGAGGGTCATGTTTCCTTAAGAAACCAAGTGTTTCCCTTACTAAGTTTTGCAATGAAACTTACCCCCCCCCCCCAATTTTGCCATTTTAGGTCCAACAGAAAGATCACATTCAAACTGACCATTTTCATTTGAGTTTTGATCTCAAATTTCACATATTTTAACTTCCATATATCTAGTTGTGATCTAGAAATTTTACTGATTTTAGGAACACATTTGGTACTTTTAGTGATGGTACTTATTGTGTTATGCAACTGTCCAGCATCCTATTCTGCAGCAACTATCCAGCATCATGTTCTGGAGTCCATTGTGTCTCAGGTACTCTTGCATCTTAGGGTCCATATTTAGTTGTGCTAACACCATTATGTAGTTCATGTATGCATGTACATGTTGTGTATGTAAAATTAGACACATATGTGGACATTTGAGTAATGTTTTGGCTATGTATGTAATGTGGTGCAAAGCTGCCTAAGTGTCAATGATAGGCTACTTACTTGTAAATTTTGTTTTGTCCACATAAAGTTGCAAGATACAAGATAATGTAATTTTTATGTGTATTGGACATGTATGGGATAGCCTTGAAGGGGTTACCCCATGTGAATGAAGTGTTTGCACACTTATAAAATTTTGTATGAGCAAAATGGTCATAAAGTGACTAGAATTTTTACTATACACTCAAAGTTTGATATCTCCTTGTGTAGAATGAATATTGGTATGAAAGTTTAACCACGCCTATAGCACATCTAGAGGTTGAGCCAAGAATTAGAATTTTCTAAATTTGGAGCCCTGTAGCCAAGGCTATGGCATTGCAAATTTGGCTAAGTTACTGTTCATTTCATCAGAGTTTTGTAACCAACCTAAAAAATCCATAACTTGGTCCATAGGTGGGCTATTGATATAAGACCAAATTCCTTGGTTTGCTTAATGACTCTACTTGATAATGAAGCAGTGAAAACTGGGGGCTATGTGGCTAGATTAATGCATTTTTTATTTTTTGAAGAAGTTTCAGGTGCAGTGGCTAGTCATTTACATTTAATAAGATTGCCTAATGTGCGGTAGCTAAGATTAAGATTTGTGCTAGTGTTTTCTTTCCTTGCTGCCATGGTGTGCATAAAATGTCAATTTGTGTGTAATGGTTGGACCAATATGCATGCATTTACATAGTGCCCAAGAGGGCTACTTTGGTATGAACACTAAGGGTATTGTTCTGATGGCCCACAGAACATACCAATCTTGGGAGTTTTAAATGCACAATTTTGGCGCCATAGCTAGACTACCTCAGAGTGGGTAATAGGTGTTGGTATAAGGGCATGGTTTACACATGTACATAGCATACAATTGCATTGCATGCTAGGTACATACATGAATTTCGTGTGGTCAACTACTAGCGTTAAGTACCATTGAAATACCTATGATCTTTATATGTGCTCTGTGATGAATCATCAATTCAGGAAGTAAAGATGGTTGCCACAAGGAGAGGGGAAGCACCACAAAGTCCTCTTAGTAAATCTGGGTAACAAAGAAATGGAAAAAATAGAGGGAATTAGGGCCAATAGGGGGCACTAAACCCTGAAGTGCCATAGGTTTGGTTAGAGCTTCAAAGGAACTTAGAGCTAATCATTGAAAACTTAGTAAGGCTAATTCAAGCATAACATCAAGGAGTCCCAATAGCATAGGTAGAAGTAGTTTAGGATCCACAGCAGCAACTAGACAAGGAAGCTAGGAACACATCTAAACATGTTCCTTCTGGAAGAACAGGAAACAGAAATGATGATGTTGATGAGGTGGAAGATGAGGATAGCAGAAATCCGAAAGGAAGAAGAGTGAGATCTAAAATTTGTTAGGTATCTAGGACCAATCCTTCAGTCTATGATGATTCCTCCACTGGGAATGAGATTGAAGAAGATCATGAGAGAATGGGCAATAGAAGACATATAGACCATGGAGAGAATCACCATGTTGAAGGTTCTCATAGATTCAGAAGACATAGAGCTGAGGATCTAGAGGGCCTATATGAGGTCAGATTGATGGTGGGATTCCGAGTACTTAGGCCGCCACAGTTTCATGGAAGAGCGGGGCCTGAGAAACCTGATGAGTGGTTAATCTTCATTGAGAAGATGTTTTCGAGGATCCCACTCAATTCCACCTAGAAGGTGTCATTGGCTACTTACAACTTGGTAGGCGGTGCAAAGATGTGGTGGACAAACACTAGAGATAGGTATGCTGCCCAAAAAGGAAGAAGGCCAGGAAGGGATTTTGAGATGAACTGGCCAGAGTTCACTCAGCTGTTTCAAGAGCAATACATCAATGATGCATCAAGGATATGAAGCAAGCTAAATTTGATGCTCTAAGGTAGGACAGCCTTAGTGTCCTAGAGTATGAGCACAAATTCGATTAATTGGTGAGGTATGTGTTAGTGTTGTGCCCAAAAGCCAATCATGAGATGATTGTATTTTTGCACAATTGAGTCATGATATTTTATTAAGGCATTAATCCAGCAATTATGTTTGTTGTTTTGTTCCTGCGTAACTTAACAAACATAATTGTAACCCTAGAATAATGATATTCTTAAAAGTCCCTGGTCTAGTATTATTGTGGAGCGGGTTGCAATAATACATAACGACTAGCATATGTGGAGACTAATATGAGATATGTAGTCTACATATAGGTACAAGTTGGAGAACTTGTGTACTGGACCGACCCACCATGAGAACACTACATGGATCGTTATATGAGTGTCATAAGTGATTCTCATAGTGATCATGGTATATGTAGTCCTTCGACCTAAGATCATCAAGGTTCCCTACATGTGAGTCACATACTTTGATACTTTCCTTTGTTGCTCGTAACTGAGTGAACTTGAAGGAGGTCATTGGGTATGTCACATATCATGCGGAGGGATTTGTATGATCAAGATGGGATTTGTCCCTCCTATGTAATGGGAGTGATATCTTCGGGCCCCTTGATAGAGTGAGACTTAGAAAATGCATGGCCATGCTCGGATGAGTTGATATACGATATCAATGTCATCAGTTTAAGTTGGTCTACTCGGTAATCAAGAAACCAAAGATTGGGCTATACGAGAGTGACACATTCCATGTCTCGTGCTTAGTCTTGATATCTTGGACAAAGGGACAATGGCATATATCGGTGATGATCATAAAGGTTTAGTCGAATCATCGACAATCTTGTCACTTGGGTAGCAATGATGTGTTGCTAGACACCGCTCATTGCTTATGATCATAAATGTGATTTATGATCATTGCCAACGTGATAAGAGCCTATTGGGTCGCACACATAGAGCAATTTGGATCATTAGAGTGCATGGGCTAATTATTTGGGTTATGGTTTCACTTTAATTTCGTATTAATAATGGGCCCAAGAGTTGAGCCATTATTAAGCCCGAAATTAAATCCTAATTGGATTAGGGCTTTGAAACCCATTAGGCCTAGAAGTTGAGTCTCACTATAAATACAACTTTTAAGTGAGAAATTCGTAGGTGTCCTTGCCCTAGCCTCCAAAAAGGACAGCCACACTCTTCTCTTGCAATTCCTTGGAGGACACAAGCTAGCACTGCGAGCGCAAGAGAAACGCATCTACCGGGACGTGGTGGAAGCGTGGTGATCCCGAGAGGCTCATGTGGATACCATAGAGAGCCTGAACACGTCAACTGTTCAGGTTTTGTGATTCGACTCTACAGTTGAGTGAGAGATCTCAATCGAAAATTAGGTATGAAAATTTTCGAACACCCGGTTTACCCCGTTTCACTTGGATCCTGGAGGGTTTCGGTTAAATTCCGCTGCGCTGTTTGGCTCCCGAAACCCAACAGTATGCTCTTCAGTATCATGGACTGGAGGAGTTAAAGGCCAAAATAATTGTCAGCTGCCTAAGGCTAGACATTAGAAAGGCTGTAAGAACTTTCAGAGCAATCACCTATGATCAAGCAGTGCAGAAAGGTGTATTGGTAGAGCAATAGGAGTATGAGACTAGGTACTTTTGCAGTGGACCAGGGGAAAGTAGACAGGTAGGAAGCAAGTACAAAAATCCACCACATGGTAATGGTATTGCCAAGAATTCCTATCTTGGTTGTGAGGGCAAGGTTTAGGGGATGTCCCTTGGCCTAAGGTGCCCTAAATGCAAGAAGTTTCATAGAAAGAAACCTTCATATTTTGATTCTTACGATTGCCTAAGGTATGGTGCAATGGATCATTGGATCAAAGATTGCCCGCATATACAAGGAAGAAGTTTAGAAGATGAAGGTTCAGTGAGACCTACTAGAGTAGGACCTAGAGAGCCAGTACCCAGGAAGGGACATCAAACACCAGTTCCTCCAGTGTAAAGGCCTCCAGCGCAAAAAGCTGGGAGGGTGTTCCAACTGGAAAGGCCAGAGACACCATAGTAGGGAGTAACACTAGGAGGTAACATTTACCTTAACAATATGCCTGTTAGTGTTCTGTTTGATACTGGTGCACCTGTGTCTATAGTGACTAGAAAATTTGTTGATGCCATGAAGTTTCCCACTGAAATCGTGCCTAGGATATCTTTAGTGAAAACAGCAGGTAGTTAATGTCTTTTCACTAATGATCTAGCTAAGGATTGTAAGCTAGCAGTAGGAAAGACTAAGGTTATGGCTAATCTGCCAGTGTTGAACATTCCTAAGTATGATATAGTACTGGGTATGAATTGGCTTACTATGCATAACATAAGAATTGATTGTGCTAAGAGAAAAATCACATTGCCCAATGGTGAAGTGCCTACATTAGTGAATTCTAGGGAATTAGTGCATGAAATGCATGGTATGGGCCTAGAGGTACTAGATGAGATACCTAAGATTTCTAAGCATGATTATTGTTATGCACTTAATGAATTGTATTGTGGATAGGAAGTGGATAGAATACCTGTAGTGAGAGACTTTCCACAAGTATTTCCTAAAGACCTGCTAGGTATTCCTCCACCAAGGGAGATTGAGTTTGGGATCGAGCTGCAACCAGGAGCTAGTCCAATATCCATTCTTCCTTACAAAATGCCTATCACAGAGATGAATGAGCTCAAGAAACAATGTCATGAACTTCTTGAGAAAAGATTCATAAGGCCTAGTGTTTCACAAAGGGGAGCTTCAATTCTCTTTGTGAAAAAGAAAAATGGATCATTAAGACTATGCATTGACTTCAAGAAGCTCAATGCAGTGACTGCATTGACTACAGAAAGCTCAATGCAGTGACTATAAAAAAAAGTATCCACGCCCTAAGATTGAGGATCCATTTCATCAGCTCAAGGGAGCTAAGATCTTCTCCAAGATAGATTTGAGATCTGCATACTTGCAGTTTAGAGTAAAAGAAGAGGACAGTCCTAAGATTGCATTTAGGACCAAATATGGGCATTATGAGTGCACGATTAAGCCATTTTGCTTGACTAATGCCCTAGCTGCTTTCATGAACCTGATGAACAGGCTGTTCATACCACATCTAGACAAATTTGTAGTTGTATTCATTGATGACATCCTAGTGCATTCCAAGGATGAAAATGAACAAGAACATCATTTGAAGATTATCTTAGATGCATCTAGATCTGGGTTAGGTTGTGTACTTATTGTTACCACCACACAAAAATGGGAGAATTACAAGTGTGGCATAATGGTCAAAAAGCCATTATATTGTGTAATTCTCTACATAGTGATTAAAGTCTGAAGGGTAAAAGGTTTAATGAACACCTACTTAAAAGTGTTGCAAGTTGGTAACTTGGCCCCCAAGAAAAGCCTTAAGGGCTGCTTGTTTGTCAAGCAACCTATGGACTTTTTTGTAAGATTTTGTAAATTTGGGTACTTAATTGCAAAACTCTAAAGAAAGAGCTTTGGAGGGTTATGGGAAGGATGCGAATGCTATAAAAGTGCTATTGGAGGACCAAATTGCTCATAGAAGAAAAGTTTGGACAAAGAAAACACTAAAGGCATTAAGGACCTAAATGTCCTAGCGTAAACCTTAAGGTGTTCAAGATTTTGACTTAAGTCAAATGTTGGAATTATGGGGTTATCCCACCATGGGGGCGGTAGCCAAGGCTTGGTAAATGGGTCAAAAAAGTTGGGCACATGTCTACGAATGAGTTTAAGACAAAGAACCCATAAATAGTGACAAGGAAAGTGACATAAAGCAAGCTAAGCTTGTTTATGTTAGTGTTGTGCCCAAAAGAGAATCATGACATGATTATATTTTTTGCACATTGAGTCATGATATTTTATTAAGGCATTAATCCAGCAATTATGTTTGTTGTTTTGTTTCTGTGTAACATAATAAACATAATTGTAACCCTAGAATAATGATATTCTCAAACATCCCTAGTGTAGTCTTATTGTGGAGCGGGTTGCAATAATACATAACGACTAGCATATGTGGAGACTAATATGAGATATGTAGTCTACATATGGGTACAAGTTGGAGAACTTGTGTACTGGACCGACCCACCATGAGAATGCTACATGGATCATTATATGAGTGTCATAAGTGATTCTCATAGTAATCATGGTATATGTAGTCTTTCGACCTAAGATCATCAAGGTTCCCTACATGTGAGTCACATACTTTGATACTTTCCTTTGTTTCTCATAACTGAGTGAACTTGAAGGAGGTCATTGGGTATGTCACATATCATGCAGAGGGATTTGTATGAGGAAGATGGTATTTCTCCCTCCTATGTAATGGGAGTGATATCTTTGGGCCCCTTGATAGAGTGAGACTTAGAAAATGCATGGCCATGCTCGGATGAGTTGATATACGATATCAATGTCATCAGTTTTAGTTAGTCTACTTGGTAATCAAGAAACCAAAGATTGGGGTATACGAGAGTGACACATTCCATGTCTCGTGCTTAGTCTTGATATCTTGGGCAAAGGGACAATGGCATATGTCGGTAATGATCATAAAGGTTTAGTCAAATCACCGACAATCTTGTCACTTGGGTAGCATTGATTTGTTCCTGGACACCGCTCATTGCTTATGATCATAAATGTGATTTATGATCATTGCCAATGTGGTAAGAGGCTATTGGGTTGCACACATAGAGTTATTTGGATCATTAGAGTGCATGGGCTAATTATTTGGGTTATGGTTTCACTATAATTTTGTGTTAATAATGGGCCCAAGGGTTGAGCCATTACTAAGCCCAAAATTAAAGCCTAATTGGATTAGGGCTTTGAAACCCATTAGGCCTGGAAGTTGAGTCTTACTATAAATACAACTTTTAGTGAGAAATTCCTAGCTTCTTACCCTAGCCTCCCAAAAGGATAGCCGCACTCTTTTCTTGTAATTCCTTGGAGGGCGCAAGCTAGCACTGCAAGCGCAAGAGAAACGCATCTGCCGGGATGTGGTGGAAGCGTGGTGATCCTGAGAGGCTCGTGTGGATACCATAGAGAGCTTGAACACGTCAACTATTCAGGTTTTGTGATTTGACTCTATTGTTGATTGAGAGGTCTCAACCAAAAATTAGGTATGAAAATTTTTGAACACCCGATTTACCACCTTTCACTTGGATCCTGGAGGGTTTCAGTTAAATTCCGCTGCACTGTTTGGCTCCCGAAACCCAACAGTGGTATCAGAGCTATTGGTGGAACCCTAAATCGGGCTTGATTGTTGAATCCCATGATGTTATGTGTTTGGTTGCTTTCGGCCATGATTAATTAGATTGATTCATGATGCATGAAACCAGAACTCGTAATGAACACATGAGAGATATGGAGAAACGACACAAATTGGTTAATGAGAATAACCCAAAATTGATAGGTATGAGATACCCACATGGATTAGGATTCTTATAATAGTTGCAAAAACCCTAGCTTGGTTCAGATTCGGCTTGTTCAGGCACCGAAAGTAAGGTCTTTTTGGTGGCTCGAATGAGGGAGTCTCGGGTGCCTACTTGCTCGAAATAAAAGATCTTGGGCAAAGCCATTGTAAGACAATTGGCTGACCGGCCAGCAGGACCGCCATATGTGAAGCACCACATAAATAAAAAATGGTTAATCAACTCGTGTTAATTGGCATACATTTGTTGAATTAGATTTGACATGTTATGTTGATTGGTGGTTGCAGCATGGTGCATGGTTATAGCCCTTAATTGGTTGTACTTGTAAATATGGCCTGCGAGTTGTGCCTTCTCTTGTTACTCTCATTGTACATTCTCTTCTCACCTTACTCCCCTCGAATGTAACTCAAGGTTTATATTATTGATATAATGGTACATTATGGGATCATCCAAGGTGGTATGTCCGAAGAGGTGACAACAAAAGGGCAACCAAAAAAAAGGAGAAAGAGCTTGTGAAGACCCTTTTCTTTTCTTAGGCTTTTATGATATTCTCATTGGATTGAGAATATCGCATAGTTTGGGCTATAACCATGTCACGTTTACTTTCTTGTTAACATGAGATGCATGTTTTATATTTCTATGTGATGCATGTATAAGATAACCGGAGATAACAAATTGGTGAGATCAAAGAAGAAAATCCATCAAACAAATATGAAGTCACTAAATGTGATGCCTTCCAAATGTTGGCACTCGTCAATACTTTGATCAACATTGGGTGGGTTTGCCAAAGCAAAGCACCTATGTTCATCTTGGGAAGGCACAATGGGATAATAATGATATCCAAATTGCTAACTTTGGGTCTGACTTAAATAAGTCATCCTAATAGGATTGGGGACTTAGAGGCATAGAGTTGGGCTTAAGTTCATGGGATGAGCTTGGACAAGTGTTGTTCACCCAACTATCCAAAAGTTGCATAAGATGCAATTGGCAAGGAGTTGCCTACCTAAATAACTGTAACTTGAGAGAAAAGCCAAAGCTGACTCAGGTTATGGTCAAATATGGATCTTGGTCCACTAGAATACCTTAATGCTGAGGTGTTCTGAAATATTATCGAGGGTTATTATTTTGGGTAAAATAGTGGCAGTATCATTTAATAAAAGTCCTTGTTAAATGAATTAAAATACATGACTCTTACACTGCGTATTTACCATTGTAGATAACCATGGCACAAAACACATCGACACTTTCATTGCGATCGATCCTTGAGAAGGAAAAATTGAATGGGACCAACTTTCTCAAATGGTACCGAAACTTGAGGATAGTCCTCAAGCAAAAGAGAAAGGCTTATGTCAGCCCATTCCAAATGAGCCTGCAGCCATTGCTCCAAGAGCTGAAAGGGATATTCACAAGAGGCATTCTGATGATGCTTTGGATGTTGCATGCCTCATGCTTATTGCCATGGAATTTGAGCTTCAGAAGCAACATGAGAACATGGGAGCGTTCGATATGATCTAACATCTCAAAATGCTTTTCCAAGAACAAGCTAGGCATGAGAGGTTTAAGACCTCTAAGGCATTGTTTCAATGTAAGATGTCTAAGGGAAGTCCTGTGGATTCTCATGTGCTCAAGATTATTAGGTGCATTGAGAATGTTGAGAGTTTGGGATTTGCACTTTCGAAAGAGTTGGCTATTGATGTAGTCTTGGAATCGTTGCCTGAAAGCTATAGTCAGTTCATCATGAACTATAACATGAACGACCTTGACAAGTCCCTCCCTAAATTGCTCAACATGTTGAGAATTGCTGAGCAATACCTTAAGAAGGCTAAGCCCATTTTGATGGTTCAAAAGGGCAAAGGAAAGGGAAAAGCTAACAAGAAGAAGGATAAAGCTAATGGAAAGTCCAATGCTAATTCTTCTTCGGCTGCACTAAAACCAAAGGGTGGTGTTGCAAAGGAAGGGGAGTGCTTCCATTGTAAGCAACCTGGATACTGGAAGCGCAACTACAAGCTCTATCTTGAAGAACTTGCTAAGGAAAATGGAAGTAAGACTTCCACTTCAGGTATTTTTGTTATAGAGGCTAACTTTTCTACTTCCTCATCTTGGGTATTGGATACTGGATGTGGATCTTACATTTGTGCAAACGTGCAGGATCTAAGTTGAAGTAGAAGATTGGCTCAAGGTGAAGTGGACCTATGTGTTGGAAATGGACCAAGGGTTGCTAGCTTAGCCGTAGGAACTTACGTTCTCACTTTACCTAGTGGATTAGTTTTAGAATTAGACAACTGCTACTTTGTGCCTACTATTAGTAGAAATTTGATTTCTGTTTCTTGTTTGGACAAGAAAGGTTTTTCATTTATAATAAAGGACAAAAGTTATTTTATTTATTTGAATGAAATCTTTTATGGTAGTGCTCAACTTAGCAATGGGTTGTATGTTCTAAACCTTGAAGATCCAATCTATAATGTGAATACCAAGAAGGTCAGATTAAATAATTCAAACCTTCTTTGGCACTGTAGCTTGGGCCACATAAACAAGAACCGCATGTCCAAGCTCCATAAGGATGGACTCTTGGACTCATTTGATTTTGAATCATATGAGACATGTGAGTCATGTTTGTTGGGCAAGATGACCAAAGCCCCATTCATAGGGCAAAGTGAAAGGGCTAATGACTTACTAGGACTCATACATAATGATGTATGTGGCCCTATGTCTACACATGCTAAAGGAGGTTTTCAATACTTCATTACTTTCACTGATGACTTCAGCAGATATGGCTATGTGTATCTTATGAGACACAAGTCAGAATCCTTTGAAAAGTTCGAAGAATTCAGGAATGAAGTAGAGAATCAACTCGAGAAGAGTATCAAAGTGCTTCGATCAGATCGAGGTGGAGAGTACTTGGATCGAGAATTCCTTGACTATCTGAAGGAGTGTGGTATAGTATCACAACTCACTCCACTAGGTACACCTCAATGGAATGGTGTATTTGAAAGGAGAAATCAAACTTTGTTAGACATGGTTCATTCTATGATGAGTCAAGCTGACCTTCCAAACTCCTTTTGGGGACATGCTCTAGAGACAGCTGCTTTTACACTAAACCGAGTTCCATCTAAATCAGTTCAAAAGGCACCATATGAGATATGGAGCGGGAGGCATCCCAATTTGTCTTTTATGAAGATTTGGGGCTGTGATGCTTATGTGAAACGTCAATCCTCTAACAAACTAGGGCCCAAATCTCAAAAATTCCTTTTTGTTGGGTATCCCAAAGAAACAAAGGGTTACTATTTCTACAATCCTTCTGAGAAAAAAGTGTTTGTTCTCGAACTGGTGTCTTCTTAGAGAAAAAGTTTATCTCTAAAAGAACTAGTGGGGGGAAAGTAGAACTTGAAGAAATTTAAGAACAACAAGGAGACATCAAACCTGAAATGGAACTTGAACAGACACCACAAGATGTCATGGCTCAAGAGTATGTTCCTATAGCACAGAGCCCACGTTGGTCTGGTAGGATTTGGCGTGAGCCTGAGAGATATGGATTTCTCATGACTCACACTGGTGATGTGATGCTCATGGATCAGGATGAGGCCACAACCTACGAACAAGCTATGTCAGGACCTGACTCTGAGAAGTGGCTAGTGGCCATGAAATCCGAGATGGAATCCATGTATGAAAACCAAGTATGGACTTTGGTTGACCCACCTGAAGGGGTGAAACCCATAGGGTGCAAATGGGTTTTCAAGAAGAAAACTGACGTCGATGGTAATGTGATTACCTTTAAAGGGCAATTGGTTGCAAAAGGTTTCAAGCAAATTCATGGTATTGACTATGATGAAACTTTTTCACCAGTTGCTATGCTTATATCCATCTGAATTTTGTTCCCTATTACTGCACACTATGATTATGAGATATGGCAAATGGATGTCAAAACTGCATTCCTAAATGGAAGGCTACTTGAGGATGTGTACATGACACAACCTGAGGGTTTTGTCACTCCTGAGAATGCCAATAAAGTGTGCAAGTTGAAAAGGTCTATTTATGGACTGAAGCAAGCTTCTCGAAGTTGGAATCTTCATTTTGATGAAGCAATCAAAGAGTTTGGTTTTATCAAAAATGAAGATGAACCTTGTGTCTACAATAAGGTTAGTTGAAGTGCTATTGTCTTCTTGGTGTTGTATGTAGATGACATACTACTCATCAGGAATGACATTCCTGAGCTACAGTCTGTGAAGACTTAGCTAAGGAAATGTTTCTCTATGAAGGACTTGGGTGAAGCAGCCTATGTGTTAGGCATCAGGATCTATAGAGATAGATCTAGAAAGCTTCTTGGCCTAAGTCAAAGTACATACATTGACAAGGTGCTAAAGAGGTTTAGCATGCAAGATTCCAAGAAAGGATTCTTGCCCATGTCACATGGTATAACTCTTTCTAGATCTTAGTGTCCGAGTACACCCAAGGAGAGAGAGCGCATGAGTAAGATTCCATATGCCTCAGCAATTGGATCTATCATGTATGCCATGATATGTACTCGTCCCGATGTCTCATATGCTTTGAGCATGACGAGTAGGTACCAATCGAACCCCGGTGAGAGTCACTAGACAGCTGTTAAGAACATCCTTAAGTACTTACGAAGGACTAAGGATGCATTCTTGGTCTTTGGAGGTGAAGATGAGCTCGTTGTAAGGGGTTACACCGATGCAAGCTTCCAATCCGATAAGGATGATTTTAGATCACAATCTGGTTATGTGTGTTTGTATTGGTGGTGGTACTGTGAGCTGGAAGAGTTCAAAGCAAGAGATAGTAGCTGACTCTACAATAGAATTTGAGTACATTGCCACCTCTGATGCTGTGAAGGAGGAAGTTTGGATCAAGAAGTTCATCACTAAACTTTGAGTGGTTCCAAGCATTGTCGACCCGATAGAGCTCTATTGTGACAACAATGGATCAATCGCACAGGCTAAGGAACCTCAATCTCAGCACCAATCCAAACAAATACTTCGACATTATCATCTCATCAGGGAAATCATCGAGAGGGGTGATGTAAGGATACGCAGGACTTTGACAGACAGCAACATTGCTGATCCATTGACAAAGCCCTTTACGCAGCAAAAGCATGATAGCCATTCTAGGTCCATCAGTATTAGATACATGGGTGATTTGATTTTAGTGCAAGTGGGAGATTGTTAGTGTTGTGCCTAAAAGCCAATCATGAGATGATTGTATTTTTTGCACATTGAGTCATGATATTTTATTAAGGCATTAATCCATCAATTATGTTTATTGTTTTGTTTCTGCGTAATGTAATAAACATAATTGCAACCCTAGAATAATGATATTTTCAAATGTCCTTGGTCTAGTATTATTGTGGAGCGGGTTGCGCTAATACATAATGACTAGCATATATGGAAACTAATATGCAATATGTAATCTACATATGGGTACAAGTTGGAGAACTTGTGTACTGGACCGACCCACCATGAGAACACTACATGGATCGTTATATGAGTGTCAAAATTGATTCTCATAGTGATCATGGTATATGTAGTCCTTCGACCTAAGATCATCAAGGTACCCTACATGTGAGTCACATACTTTGATACTTTCCTTTGTTGCTCGTAACTGAGTGAACTTAAACGAGGTCATTGGGTATGTCACATATCATGCGGAGGGATTTGTATGATCAAGATGGGATTTGTCCCTACTATGTAACAGGAGTGACATCTTCGTCCCCTTGATAGAGTGAGGCTTAGAAAATGCATGGCCATGCTTGGATGAGTTGATATACGATATCTATGTCATGAGTTTAAGTTAGTCTACTCGGTAATCAAGAAACCAAAGATTGGGGTATACGAGAGTGAGGCATTCTATGTCTCGTGCTTAGTCTTGATATCTTGGACAAAAGGACAATGGAATATATTGGAAATGATCATAAAGGTTTAGTTGAATCACCGACAATCATGTCACTTGGGTAGCAATGATGTGTTGCTAGACACCGCTCATTGCTTATTATCATAAATGTGATTTATGATCATTGCCAACGTGGTAAGAGCCTATTGCGTCACACACATAGAGCTATTTGGATTATTAGAGTGCATGGGCTAATTATTTGGGTTATGGTTTCACTATAATTTCATATTAATAATGGGCCCAAGAGTTGAGCCATTGTGAAGCCCGAAATTAAAGCCTAATTGGATTAGGGCTTTGAAACCCATTAGGCTTGGAAGTTGAGTCACTATAAATACAACTTTTAGTGAGAAATTGATAGCTTCTTGCCCTAGCCACCCAAAAGGACAGCCACACTCTTCTCTTGCAATTCCTTGGAGGACGCAAGCTAGCACTGTGAGCGCAAGAGAAATGAATCTGCTAGGACGTGGTGGAAGCGTGGTGATCCCGAGAGGCTTGTGTGGATACCACAGAGAGCTTAAACACGTCAACTGTTCAGGTTTTGTGATTCGACTCTACAGTTGAGAGAGTGATCTCAACCAAAAATTAGGTATGAAAATTTTTGAACACCTAATTTACCCCATTTCACTTCGATCCTAGAGGGTTTCGGTTAAATTCCGCTACACTGTTTGGCTCCCGAAACCCAACATTTTAAGTGTGTTTTGTGCCCTTAAGCTCATTTAAAGCCATTTAAGTGGCCAATTCACTTATCTCTCCCTATTTTTTGCCTCCTCCAGCCCAAAAACATAGCCACACTTCCTCCATAGCCACCATGCCTTCAAACTTGCAATTGATTAAAATTGAAGGCAAAAGGAAGTAGTTAGAAGCAGACTATAGTTATTGCTTGAGTACTTCAAGTATCAAGCTTGATTTTTGGCCTACCCACTTTGGTAAAGGTTCTTTGTTAGTGTTGCACCCAAAATCCAATTATGAGATGCTTGTTTTTGCATATTGAGTCATGATATTTTATTAAGCGTTAATCCAGCAATTACATTTATTGTTTTGTTTCTAAGTAATGTAATAAACATAATTGTAACCCTAGAATAATGATATTCTCAAATGTCCCTCGTCTAGTATTATTGCGGAGCGAGTTACAATAATGCATAACAACTAGCATATGGGGAGAGTAATATGAGATAGATAGTCTACATATGGGTACAAGTTGGAGAACTTGTGTACTAGACCGACCCGCCATGAGAACACTACATGGATCATTATATGAGTGTCATAAGTGATTCACATAGTAATCGTGGTATATGTAGTCCTTTGACCTAAGTTCATTAGGGTTCCCTATATGTGAATCACATACTTTGGTACTTCCCTTTATTGTTTGTAGCTGAGTGAACTTGAAGGAGGTCATTGGGTATGTCACATATCATGTGGAGGGATTTGTATGATCAAGATGGGATTTGTCCCTCCTATGTAACGAGAGTGATATCTTCGGGTGCCTTGATAGAGTGAGACTTAGAAAATGCATGGCCATGCTCGGATGAGCTGATATATGATATCAATGTCATCAATTTAAGTTAGTCTACTCGTGTCAGGACCCTACCTCAGTGCTTGTCCCAGGCCAAAAATATAGGAAAAATATATTAAAAATGATGAGGGACTCAATTGAAAATGTGGAAAGTGATGTATATGTGCAACTGAGAACTATCAGCTTTAAAATGCACATAAGAAATGGCCTAAGTACTAATGGCAAAAAACAAAGTTTAAGGGCCAAATTGAATATGCTTTTGGGTGCTAATACTGATACTAAGGGGCATGGGAGGAATCGTTAAGGCATGAAAAAAATTTTAAGCCGAGAAGGGCATTAAGCCCTTTTTTTGTGCACAAGTGGCACTTGGCCAGCTAATGCTTGCTTCCACATAATCAAAAATCATTAGTTTCGGTCAAAACTTCATTTTTACAAGTCAAAGCATGTTCTTTGTGTTCATGGGTAGAAAGCTTCGGGTTCATGCCAAATTGGTGGTGATTGAAGCTTGAATTGAAGAATCAAGCTTGTAATTGGTGTTTTAGGCCCAAAGTGACTTTGGACTTGTGTTTTCAAGCATGGTCTTGAAGATTCAAGTTGAAACTGATAGCTTAAGCTAGTAATTGGTAAGGTTTCATGAAATCTACTTAATTTTGGTAATATTCCACGTTCAAATAAAGTAATGGCTTTTAAGTGATAGTATTATTGAGCTACATGACCTTAGATTGCTAGATGGGGCATATTTGGAACTTTCGGGTTTATGTGATTTCTTGGCTAGCTAGTCATTAATGGCAAGTACTAAGGTTCAAGGTAAGTAGGCCAACTTATCTTTGAACTTGGGGCTTTAGTGGATCGGAGTTTGATTAGTGAAGCTTGGAGTGCAAACTATGTGTGTGTACTTGCTCGTTGGTTTTGGCCGAGAAGGGCATTGTGTTGTAATGTGTGTGTTGTGTGCTTGTTTGCTAGTATTTGCTTGCGAACCCCTTGTAATTATTGTTATCATGTATATATGTTACTGTTATCATGTGTACATGTTATTATGCTTGTCTTTTGGTGTTTTCTTGTCTTTCTTGTAGGTTAAGCAAAGGTATAAGGATGTTAAGCTTTTGCGCATAACTAAATTAGCTCCTTGGAGCTGTAGTGAACCTTACTATGTTTATACACTCGTGCCCCTTATTGTGTATGTTTCAAGAAAAGGCTTAGAACTTAAGTGATTGTGTGTGTTGGTTGTGTGCTAAGTTAGTGCACTTTTGTCAGGGTATGCACCAAAACCGAATGCTTGGCTTGTGAGAACATTGTGGAAGTCTTATGTTTATTGCTCAAACTGATGTGTTTGAGTTTTGCAGGCTATTGTGTAGATTATAGGACAAGTCTAGGATAATGGATGTTTGCTTATGGGCATTAGTGTTTTGGTTTACTTTTATGACCATGAACTTGGTGATAGGACTTTTCCTACATTCTTTGATCTTGTATTGTATCTTTAAGGTAGCTCTTGAGTACTACCATTAGAGTGGGTATCTAAAGCATAACTTGTGGCCATTTTGGACTATGAGTACTCTTAGTATGTTTCCAAGTGATATTAGTACTAGTGTGGAGGCCATTTTGTGTATATATAGCCTCGGTTGAACCGTGGACTTGTGTATATTTTATGAATGGGTGAATGACAAGTTATACTTTATTTATGTGTTCTTGGAATTGTCCTTATTGAGTTAAACCTCTATGTTTCTTGTTAGGCCAGATGTTCATTGACATGAAAACATGTTTTTAAACATCTACAATTGTGGGCTTCCTGGTTGCCATCCATTAGAATGGCACACTTGATGAGCACACAACCTAGACACTTAAAGATAAAATGTGTGTACGCCTTACCTTGTGTTGCAAGTAACTTATGGGCCTTGCCTTGAAATCCAAGTAAAGTGTATAGTGCTACCTAGTAAGCCTCCTGGCGCACCTGCCAGGCCTTAACCTTAAGAAAATAAGACTTAAGCTACAAAGGTGAAAGTTGGCCAAACCTAAGCTTAACCATAACACATTCAAGTGCTTGTATTAGTTAACTTTTATGGTAGCTTTGTTGAAGGGCATAGTAGGTGTACCAGCTAGGGCCTGTGTATGGTGTGATAGGCTTTGCTGGTATTAGAGCTTTGGTTTATAGCTTCTGATTAAGTATAACATTTTGCCTAGAGTTGTTCTAGGATAGGTTTATATAAGACTTGTACTTATTGAGCATATGTGAACAGATGCATCTTAAGTGTAGGATGAGAACCCATGGCAAGGAAAGAGAGTTCCTTGAACAGGAACTAGGTAGAGCAAGCCATCCTAGAGATGGAATGCATACAAGTGAGCTTAAATGGAAACCAGAGGCCATGGAACCTAATTTGGCCAAAGAGCCAAATGCCAGGGTACATGTACCTGGACCAAGCAGAGGCAGGCAAGATAGAATGGAACAGATGATGGAAACACTACAAGCTACTGTGGCATAGTTATGGTGAGAATGCAAGCCTTGGCTAGAGGCCAAGCCCAGCCAGAGGAAAGTCTAGAACAAGTAAAAGCAGGAGAAAACCTTGAAAGTGAAGGCAGGAGAGGTAGAAAGCCTGGCAAAGAGCCAGTGAACTATGATGAATCAAGCAAGAATGGAGGAAACCAAGAGGAAGATGAGGGTGATGAAGATAGGAGACATCCAAGGGCTAGGAGGACAAGGTTTGAGGTAATACAGGAACCTAGAGTTAAGTGGAAGAGAGTCCAAAAGTAGATAAGCTAGACACTTATATATCTTCAAGGAGGACTGAGCCTCCTACTGAAGTTACAGTTAAAAGGGGCCCACTCAGAAGTACACCCTGAGACTCAGGGGCCAGAGAGGAGAGGTCAAGGAGGCGTGGCTTAAAGGAAGGCCAATTGGAGGGATTCCTGGCATTGAAACCTCCAGTGTTCAAGGGTGGATGTGAGCTTGAAGCTAAGTTCTATATATATCAAGGAGAAAAGATATTTGAGAGGATGGATGTGCCCTCTACCTATAAGGTTCTTTTAGCCACTTTCAGGCTGGAAGGAAATACAGAGCTCTGGTGGAAAGGAGAGGAACCAGAAAAGGCCACATACAAGGAAGAGGTCCATGAGATGGGCTGATTTCATCCAAGTCTTCCAACAGCAATATGTGAGTGAGGCCTAGAAAGATCAAAAGGAGGTGGAATTTGACCAGTTAGAGTAGGGAGACCTTAGTGTGATAGAGTATGAGCAGAAATTCAACAGCTTGATCAGATATGCCCCTCAGTATCATGGGCGTAAAGAACTAAAGACCAAAAGATTTTTTGAAAGGCTTATGACCTGAGTTGAGGCAGATACTCAGAGCTGTGGGAGCCAGAGATTATTATTCAGTGATGTAGAGTGCTATTGCCCTTGAGTAGGAATTCAAGGAGCAAACCAGGAGTGCTCTAGGAATTGGAAGTGGTCTAGGAATTGGAAGTGGATCACAAAAGTGACAACAAAAGAAGAAAGAAGCTGAGAGAAAAGGTTGAGCCAAGTGGGGGAAGGAAAGGAAACAAAAAGGAGAAGGGGCCACAACAATATTGTCCTTAGTGCATTACTTGTGGAAAATTTCATGGCAACAAGCCATGCTTCAAAACATTTAGTGGATTCCACAAGTGTGGAGCCCCAAATCACTAGGTAAAGGATTGCCCTAAAAGATGGGATGATAGGAGAATGCAACGGAGGTACAACCCCAGAGGACCTGGTGGGGAGACACTTATGGCCTAGTTGAGGGCAAATGTACCTAATCAAGGGAGGAGGCAAGCACCAAGGTTGCCTCAGGATCAGAGGAGGCTAGATGCATCCCCTGGTAGAGTTCTTTTGTTACCACTCTAAGAGCTTAAATACAGTGACAATATTTAATGTGTCAATCTCCCAAGAGCTACGCATGTTCTATAGGCCATCAGAACAATACTTACTATATTACCCAAGTGGCCCTCTTGGTCTTTATGAAAATATATGTATATTGGTCAAACCATAATACACATATTTACATTTATGCACATTATGGAAGCTAAGAAGGAAAACACTAGCACAATTATTAGTTTTGGCTTCCACACATTAGGCAATCTGGTTAAGTTCTAGTGGCCAGCCACTACACCTGTAACTTCCCCTAATAAACTGTATCATTCTAGCCATGTAACCCCCTATTTTCTTCATTCCATTTTCAATTAGAGACATAGAGCAAACCAATAATTTTTTTTTACATCAAAATTCCATCTATGGACCAAGTTATTGATTTTTGAAGTTGGTTACCAAATTCTGACCAGAGGAACAGTAACTTAGCCAAATTTGGAATGTCATATCTTTGGCTACAGACTCCAAATTTAGAAATTCAAAATTCTAGTTCAACCTCCGTATGTGCTCTAGGTGTGATCAAAATTTCACACCAATATTCCTTCTACACAAGGAGTTATGGAGCTTTAAGTGCAGAGTCAAAATTCTGGTCAATTTATGACCATTTTGCCCATACAAAATTTCATAAGATTCATACACTTCATTTCCAGGTGAAAAACCAAATTGGACAAGTTCTTACATGTCCTAAACACTTGGGAAAGTCATTCCCCTGAATTTAGTGGCATTCCAAAAACATTAAACATAATTTTCTTTAGAACAGCTAATGAGTTGCAAAATGGACAGAATTGAACATTCAAACACAAACATCACTTTATTGCTTCATATATCATCCATGCACCATCTATAGTGTATTTACATGCATAGATGCACCATACATATGTTGCTTCTTAGTTGGGTATGTACACTAGCTTCTTGGAGAGCCTTACAAATACAATGCACTCTAGAAACTTCAAAAAATAGTTTCTGTGTAGGGCAGAAAGTACCAACACTAAAATTAGCAAATATCTGTGACAAATCATTAAACACTCCATTTTAATACTAGACATATTCAAGTTCATGTGCCTAAAATTTAAAAGGAGAACTCAAACTACAAGTATTAGTTTGAACGTTCTCTTTGTAAAGTGTTCCTGAAAATGGACAGAAAGGGGAGTAAGCTCTTTGTAAAGAACTTAGTAAGGTCTTTCAATGTAAAGTCTTCCATAGCGACATACCACCTGAAATCCAAAGACATAAAGATAGACAAAAACAACACATACATGCAAATATGGAAAGCATATGCACCAACAAACACAGCAACAAGCACATGTAATGCTAGTAGCAATAACATATTAGGGTTAGTCCATAATCATTCAATAAAACAATATTATATCAGTTTAGTAACACTATGGCAGCCCTCCTCAAGCTTTTTCTTGATCTTAGGATTCTTTTAGGTCTTTGTTAGTACTGACTTGGGCTCTACAAAACCTTCTTTCTTGTTACCATCTTTAGCGTGGTAACACTAAGGCCAAAACCTTGCCATGCTTCTTTCCCCTTAACCCATACTTTGTTCCTTGAGCTTTTTGCTCTCTCCCAAGCATGGCCTTAGCTTCATGGATGTTTGGACATACAGCAAAAAATGCAAGAAACTCTAGAAAACCCTTACCTTTTGCTATAAAATATGAAAACCCAAATAGAACCAAAATTAGGTTGTCTTGCATTCTTTGATGTTTTCTTTGCTTTCTCTTGCTTCCGCTTGTTTTCTTATGGTATGATGGCTATGATGGATGATGGAAAAGCTTATGGAAGAGGTCTTAGCTACTGGAGGCCAAAATTTAAAGAAAATGGCAATGAAATAAAGATTTTTCTTCATTTATACATCATTTTGACCAGGGTTGCATATATGCAAATTTTTTGAAAATTTAGCGAACACTTGGGAAGGTTATTTCCAACCATTTTGGATGGGAAAATGATAGATTTTGGCCTCTTTTAACCTTGTCAAAAAATCATTTTGACTTTAGGCAAAAATGTGGACACTTGGATCCTTAGTTGGCATTTTGCCATAATTGATCAACTTTGCCTTTTTAAGCACTTTGATCCCCAACAATATCCTTAATTGCATCCATGTCTTTTCTTCAAAATTCCATCCATGTCTTTTCCATAGCCATCTTTAGAGCCTAACTTTTGTAACCTTACCATTTAGTCCATAGGTTGCTTGAAAATTAGGCGATGTGCCAATGCTTTCTTAAGGACCATGCTATCATTGTTTTTGCCACATAAGGGGTTGTGTGTTGAATACTTTACACTTTTCAAATCATACACTATGGTGAGAATTAAAGCATATAAGTTTAGGTCCTTATGCTATAATTTTCCCATTTTGTGAAGGTGTAACATTTCTTCCCCCCTCAAAAATTTTTGTCGTCCAAAATTGCCTTTAGCTTGGGGTACTATTCTGGATATCTCTCCTACATTCCTTTCTCAGCTTCCCAGGTCACCTTTCTTTTCGAATGGTGTGACCACTGAACTTTGACCATGGGAATAAGCTTGTTTCTTAGCCTTCTGGTATCCTTATCTAAGATAGTTATAGGTTTCTCTTTATATGTCAAACTAGGCTCTAACTGTATGTCTTCCATTACCATAGTATGTTTTATGTCCAATAAACACTTCATAAGCATACTGATGTGGAAAACATTACGAACACTTGACATACTTGGCGGTAAAGCCAACCTATAAGTCACCTTGCCAACCCTTTCTACTATTTCATAGGGACCAATGTACCTTGGAGATAGCTTACTATGTTTGCCAAACCGCATAGTGTCTTTGATTGGTGCTATTTTGAGCCACACTTTGTCACCAACGTCAAACTCTAAGTCTCTTCTTGTTTTGTTTACATAGGCAATGGTCCTTTCATTAGCTATTTTTAACCTTTCCTGTATCTTCTTCATTTTAGTTATTGTCTTTTCAATAATCTCTGGACCCAACCCAAGCCTATCCAAGGCTTCCACCCAACAATAGGTTGTCATGCACCTTCTCCCATAAAGGGCTTCATAAGGTGCCATACCAATGGTGGTTTGATAACTATTGTTGTAAGAGAATTCCACCAAAGGTAAGTGTTGGTCCCATTCTCCTTTAAAATCCAATATATAACTCCTGAGCATGTCTTCCAGTATCTAAATCACTCTCTCAGTCTTTTCGTCAGTCTGAGGATGATAAACAGTGCTCAGGTGGATTTTGGATCCTAGTGCTTTGTGAAGAACACTTCAAAATCTAGCTGTAACCCTTGGATCTCTGTGTAACACTATGGAGTTTGGCACTCCATGTCATATCCCACACAGGTCCCAGCCTGTGCACTCTCAGTACCACTCACCAATTTACCCAAGAGTTATTTGAATACTCTTAAGTTTAGGTGTTATTAACTACCTATTATTTTAACTGCTGTTTGTTAGCTAGTTTAAGTCTTATTTTCATAAGCTGAGAGCTGGGAGGTGTCCATGAGGCTTATGAGTTAATTAGAACAATAACCTGTAGCTTAAGTAGGGCCCAACCACTAACTTGCAACACAAGGCAAGGCTGTATTCGATAACTTGCAATACAAGCAAGGCATACACTTAATCAGTTAAGTGTCTAGGATGTGTGCTCATCAAGTGTGCTACTTTTATGAATGACAACCAAGAAACCCACATCTTTGTAGTTTTGAAAATCAAGGTTTTCATGCACATGTATATTCGGCCAAACAAAGTATCTCAGGAAGTTCCTTCATGAAACATAACCATATGCTCATAAACTTAACATAACTTGGCACATAAGCATCCAACATATGTACATACAAAACCATGTACAAAATAGGCTACATATACACACAAAATAGCCTAAGTACAAGCATCACTACTTGGAAAAATACCAAGGATGCTACAAGTCCAAAATATCCAAGGTTAAGTTTTACAAGCCATGTACCCTTACTCCCCCAGAAGATACCTAAGTGTGCAATACAGCAACACACACTGAAGCACCAACCCAATGAGGATGTTCATGGTCATAAAAGTGAACACTACAATCAGAGCCATAGTCCACACATCCATCCTACACCTAGACTGATCCCACAACTACACAAGCCTGCAAAACCTAGAACATAAGTTTCGGCCTTAAACCATAAGACTTGTAATGCAAGTAACCAAGCCAATATTTAGTTGGCACATACGTTGAGCAATAAGTGTACTAACTAGCACACAAACTAGCAACTCAAGTAAACTACTCAAGCTATATATCCTTTCCTGAAACAAAAATGTATGGGCAGTGAGTAACAATTACTTAGTAGGGATTCACAAACGACCATGTAAGGTCTATTTAGTTAAGTCCATGACTTAACCTCCATAAGCTTACTTGTCCTACAAGAAAGACATGAAAACAAGGAAAACACAAATAGGCCAGAACATATAATCATCATAAACTAACAATATATGGGTTAGCATGCACAAACAAATCAACCAAGCACAACACTCACACATACACCACAATATTCATTCGGTTGAAATATTCACCCGAATGAATATTTCACTCGAATGAAATAATCACTCGGTTGAAATCTACTAGCAAGCACAACATCAATCCTTGCACTTCAAGCCTTCCAATTCCCTTCCAATGCACTAGAGCTCCAAGTTCATTAGTAAGTTGGCCTAATTTACTAAGAACTTTATGTGCTTGCCATTAAACCTTGACTAGCTAGCCAATTAACACAAAACCGAATCTCCTCAATATGCCCATCTAGCAAACTAAGATCATATAGAAATATATAACCATCACTTAGCCGCCATTATTACTTGATCATGGAATAAGTACCAAGAATCCAAGTAAACATGAAAACCCTACCTCAAATTCAAAAGCTTGAGCTCTCGGTTGCTTGAGTAACTAAGGCCGAATGTTCCTCAACAAAGATGGCCTAACACATTTCAACTACCAATTAGGCAACAATACCCCTTGTTCGTGGAATCTATACCATGTATTCAAGTAAATCACAAATAGTTACCTCAAAAACCTTGTTCATGAAAGCTCTCGGCCGAACCTTGTTCTCTAATTTCCAAGCTCTAAACTTGAAATCCAAGGTCGCCTACCTCCGAAATTAAGGATTCCAAGCTTGGTTTCGTGATCAAGCTTCACTTCCACCTTAATTGGCATCAAAACATCAATAACACTTTAAGAACCATTCAAGCCTTCTAAACTCGGTCATGCACAAATGAAGGCTTTAGCCGAAATTAATTTCCTTGTTGCTAAGTGGAATCATGTTTAACCGGTTATGGCCACATGTCCAACAAAATGGTATAATACTCCATTTGATCCCATGTTAATTTGTATGGTACGTTTCACCTTTCAAGTCTCCATAGTTACAATTTAGTCGCTAGAATACATGATCATTTCGGGTCAACTCTTGATTCATGGCTAAAAATGTTTATTAGCCCATGCACAATTTCGGCATTTTACCAAGCTTAATTAACCATATAATATTGGTATAATTCTTGGTGGAAAACATCATGATAACCGGCCATCAAAGTCATCAAATAATTAGTCTAATTCCTCATTTTTCCTTGCACTTATTTGCATGGCGCCATTAACCCTTAAATTTCTCATTGTTTCACTAATAGCACTTATATATGGTACAATTTAGTCCTTCACGTTACTTCACGCCGTTAGCAACATAAACGTTATCCATGTGCAACATTTCACTCGAGTGATCAAAGTTCATCCGAATGAATATGCATTTCACTCAAATGAATATATTTCACCCAAATGAATGTGTAATTCACCTGAATGAATATTGTCCACCCAAATGAAAATGTATTCCATGACCTTTTTATCAAGTCCCTCAGATTTTCCCTACATTCTTGGCCTGGGCAAGTCCTGATGGATGATCCTAACACTCCATGCAGTCTTACTATCTCTTTGATGTAGATTTGTGACAAGTTTTCCAGTGCGTCTATGATCTTTATTGGCAAAAAGTGAGAACACTTGGTTAACCTATCCACAATAACCTAGATTGTGTCATGTCTTAATCTGATAGAGGCAACCCAGTTAAGAAGTCCATTGTTATGTTACCCCAATTTCTAACTGGAATGGCTAAAGTCTGTAGTGTTCCTACTAGCTTCTGGTGCTCTACCTTCACTCTTTGGCATATTGAACATTTAGACACATATGTGGCTATGTCTTTCTTCATGTTTGGCCACCAAAAATGTGTCTTCAAGTCTTTGTACATCTTTTCACATCCAGGATGGATATTCAGTTTACTCACATAAGCTTCTTCAAGTATCTCATTTATGAGTTCTTGCTCGCTGGGCAAATATATTCTGTCCTTGAAGTATGGTAATCCTTGCTTGTAGGCAAATGATTCATACAAGGACCCTTTGTGTTCTCCTGAAATCTTCTTTAGGCTTGGATCTGCCTCCTGTGCCTTCCTTAGCTCCTCAATCCACCTAGACTAAATAGTTAATGTATAGACTTGTGCTTCTTCCCACTATTGCCACTTATGCCAAAGGCATATCAAACTATTCTCCCCACTAGTATATGCCAAAGATCCACCTTTTAGCAAACCAGTGTAATTTTTATTTAAGGCATCTGCCACTAGGTTCCTTTTACCTTCAGTGTACTCAATGCTACAGTCATAGTCTTTGATTTACTCCAACCATCTTCTTTGCCTCTTGTTCAACTCTTTCTAAGTGAATAGGTACTTTAGGCTTTTATGGTCAGTGTATACCACAAATAAGCTTCCCAATAGGCCGATTTGTAACTTGATTTCCAATTCTATCTTTCTTGGAGGGGGAATACCTGGCAGGTCTTTAGGAAGGACTTAGGGAAAGTCTCTTACTATAGGTATTCTATGAACTTCCTCATCAATTTCAACACCATTTAACGTGTAATATTCATCTTCAAAAACCATAGGAATTTCATCCATAACTTCTAGTTCCATGCCATGCATTTCATACACTGATTCCTTAGAATTCACTAATGCATGCACCTCATTACCAGGCAATGTGATTTCTTTTTTAGCACAATCAATATTGATTCCATGCTTTGCTAACCAATCCATGCCAAGAACAATATCATACTTTGGAATATTTAACACTAGCAGATCAGTCAAGATCTTAGTCTTTCCAACTACTAGCTCATAATTCTTTGCCAGTTCATAGTGAAAAGACATTGACTACCTGCTGCTCTTGCTAATGATATATTAGGTATGAATTCTATAGAAAATTTCATGGATTCAATTAACTTTCTAGCCATAATAGACACTGAAGCACCAGTATCAAACAACACATTAACTGGCACACCATTAAAATAAATGTTACCTCCAAGTGCTCCTTGTTGGGATGTCTCTCCCTTATTAATATGGAATACCCTTCTAGCTCTCTGTACTTGTGGCCTTTGAGCTCCAGGAGGACCCCTTAGTTGATTGTCTCTAATGGGTGGCGTATTAGACCTATTCTGGCCTTGGTCCTCCTACCCTCTTATTTGGACTAAAGGGTAGTCCTTGATCTAGTGATCCAAAGATCCACATAGTAGACATGCCTGACTTTCAAAATAACATGGCATCTTGCCATGAAACTTCTTACGTCGAGAACACCTTGGGCCAACAAACTTAGTCTTGGCCTTGCCCTCTATACTAGGTTTCCCAGCCTTCATAGTGTCCTTACCTTTCATTGGTTTCTGTAGTCTTCCTGCTTGGCTAGTCTCCCCTGGTCTACTAGGAAACCATTTACTTTCATACTTGATGTCCGAAGACATCTTTGCTGGAGGACATGGTGGTTTCTGGAGGGACTTCCTGAAGAGGAGAACACCCGGAGTGGAGGTTTCCTAGGGAGTGGTACCTGAAGAGCCCAAAAGGAAAGGTTAGGAGGTCCCTGGGATGTTTTTCCGGGGAGGAGCCTCCGACGCCCAAGTTAGTTTTCTGAGAGGTGAAGGAAAGAGAGCACTCAAGGGTTTAGTGGCCTTGCCTGTTCGTATCCTCTCAACTGACTGACCAACCAACCCCTTTGCAAGGGGCTGCTCTCTGGTATTTATAGAAGTGTCTGGCCCGTTCAGATCGTGACATGTGTTCGGTCAGATATGCTGTGTACCTTTGGACAAAGGGGGCAAGTAGCTGTTTGTAGGCTCCCTCGAGCCTTGGTCCGAGACAGGTTGTGACAAGGCCTGGGCGGCATCGGCGTGTCAGAGCGCCGCTTGAGGTGACATGGTGCGTCTGTGGGCGATGTGTCAGAGGCTCCTTAAATGCTCCTGCCGTACTCCCGATGTCCTTTGGGCGAGGTCGTTCTCTGGGACGAACACCCTTCTTCGGGAGTTATGTTCGCAGTTCGGGGCGCTGCCTAGCTCGCAGGTTCCGCCTTCGGAAAATCCTCTCTTGCTTGCGGTAGCTGGTTCTTCTATCCCGAAGGCGATCCGTTTAATCCCCCGAGGGGGCTGTCTGCACCTTTGGAGCTCTCTGGGGTACTAGGCTAAATCCCGAGTTCGAGGCACTGGAATTTGCCTAGTCCGAGGTCAGTACTAGTGCCTCCCTCGGATGGTGCCAGGCTTCCCGAGCATGCTTTTGATAGGAGGTACGTTCTAGGAGAGGCGATAGTCCTTCGGCTATCACATGCCCCCCCTAGAAGCCGAAGTAGGGACTTTGGCTTTTGTCAGCTTTCGGAGGGTACCCTTCGGGGCTTTATGCATGGTACCTGTGCCGAAGATACACCTTCTGTCCGTAGACGTAGCACAGACTGTCTCTTGGTGTCTCCGAGGTAACCTATTTTCTGTAATCTTTGTAAGTCACTGAAACGTCTCGTCTCGTGACCAGGCGTGTCAGTCTGGGGCGGCGCGCTATTCGTCAGAAAGCGTGTTCCTTATTTGGCGTGGTTGCTGACACGTGGCACGCCATCATTGGAGAGGGTTACATCGGTTACAGCGGGCGCGTCTTTTTATGCAGAATGGGCAATTATGGCGACGATTCGCCTTCGCACAGCACTTATGACGTCGATTCGCCTACCCTTCCTCGGTCTATATATACCCTTAATCCTTCATAACCCCCTTTTGCTTTTGCTTTTGCTCTCTTCTGTCTCTCAACTGCCGCAGTGTTTTTCCTACTCTCTTACGGCGGTGCTTTTTGACAGAGTGGTTTTCCGGCAATCATTTCACGACGGCATCCTCAAATCCGGATTTTGGCAAAACGTTTGGTGGGTTTTAGCTTCCAGTTTCTTCTGTTTTTCCAAATTTTTTCTTCGAAATAGCTTTTTGCCTTTTCCCGAACTCGGTTTTTTGCCAGTCATGCCTATTCCCGAAAGCTGGGAACCCCTTCTTTCTCACCCCTGCTGCACTACTTCTGCAAAACTTAAAAAATGGAAAAAGAAGTTCTTCCTTCCTTCCTACGTCACTACGAGGTTGCCTCGTTCGGACCAATATAGCTTTTCAAACCGTAGTGACGAGGTTACTGTTTTCCGTGCCCAACTGAAGGCCGGACTTCGGTATCCTCCGCCGAAGATGGTTTGCGATTTCTGCGATTTCCATCGCATTGCCGTAAACCAACTTCCGCCGAACTCGTACTGCTATTTCAATGCTTTTCTTTGTATGTGTGGTGTCTTCGGTATAGAGCCACACTTTGTCATTTTTCTGCAGTACTACAAGCTCTTCGTGATCCCAAAGGGTGGCTTCTATTTCATGCTACCTCGGGGGTCAGGGAGCAAAAAATACAAGTTCACCTTTGCCAACAAGGACAGCTGGCGAGGGTGGCAACAGAAATTCTTTTTTATGAAGAAGGAGGAGGCCTGGTCGTACGTCCCGACGAAGTGGGCTCAGGGAAAGCTCGTGATGGATGTCGTTGACCCGAAGATGCTGTTAACTCCCGAGTTAACACCCATTTTTGCGGACTTTGACAAGCGCATCCGAGCGGTCTCTGACTGGGATTCCGAGGTCCCACCGCGCCCCCTTTACCCCTTTCCAATTAACTGGAAGTTGATGACCGAAGAAGTCCTTCGGGAGTTGAAGGTGGTAAAGGAGCACGAAACGGACCTCGAGATGCCGGCTCCTGCCATTGCTGGGAAGGACTCCTGGCTGGTAAAACTTCTTCAGGAGGACATTACTTATGCCGATTTTTTCGAAAGTAAGTCATCTCCTAGTCCCCTTGTTTTAATTTCATCTTGGACTTACGCTGATGTTTTCTCTCTTTTTCAGAGATGGGCGACGATACTGCTGCCTATTACCGATCGCTTTTCATCGGGCAAGCCGAGAAAGGTGAACAAACAAAGAAGGCTGCCTCCCGAAGACGGAAGGCGGCTGGCGGGGGGCCTCCGGCGGCCAAGCGATCGAAGAAGACCGTGCCCCCTCCTATGCCGGAGATTTCCGAGGAGGTGGGCGAGGAGCCCGAGGTAACCGTTGCTGCGCCTTCGACCGAGGTCGGTGCAGATGTCGCTCCTTCAAGCCCTAATTCGGCGGCTCTTCTGGCCGCTTTGGTGGAAGCCCCTTCTGCCGAAGATCGCCGCAAGAGGAAAGGGAAGGAGATTTCTTCTGAGGGGGCCCTGGATTCTGGCGACGACGTTGCCGAAGTGCCACCAGGTTTGATGCCTTAGACACTCAGTTTCTGAATTTTTTGGCAGGTACTTGTGCTTGACAATTTTTTCTGCTTTTGTTGTGCAGAGGAGATTCTTCCTCCGGATTGGGTTGCCGAGCACGCCCGGAAGCGGGCCCTTCGGGATGCCCATATCCCGAAGGGGAAGATTCCGAAGGAGCCATTTTGGTCTTTTACGGAGGACATGGACATGTACTCCGAAGACTGCCCGCTAATGGCCAAGGAGATTGCAAAGGGGGTTCTTACTGAAGCTTCTTTCAGGGCCCTTGCGGGGGCTCATCCGGATGATGACTCCCTCGCCGCGAAGCTTTCTGAGCACGCCGCCCAGGTGCGTTTCTCACCTTGCCCTTTTCTCTTTTTCTTGTCTCTGATTTCTTCTAAGTATTTGCCTTTCCTATTTTTTTTTTTTTTTTGCCTTGTCTCATTCTTGCCTTTGTTTTTCTGCAGCTGCTAGGATATGCCGGATTCCTCAGAGTTCGGGTGGTGAGGTAGGGGATGTACCGGGCCGCCGCTTCAAAAACTATAGAACAATACCAGACCCAGTGCTCGGACCTGCTCACTCGGAACACTCAGCTGGCCCAGACTTCGGCGTCAGAGATTGCTGCCCTTCGGGAGGAGTTTGCGAAGGAAAAAGAAGAACTTATAAAGGACTCCTCCCAGAAGATTTCCGACCTCGGCGGAAAAGTGGCGGAGCTGACTTCGGTTAATGAGGCACTTCAAAAGGAGAAGTCGGATTCTGCGGCTCTTCTGGCGAAGGCGGAGGCCGAGAAAGCCGCACTTCAAGCCGAGGTCGATTCTTTGAAGAAGGGGAAGGATGAGTCGAAGAAAAAGAAGGTGAAGGCGTTAAGGAAAAAGGTTGAAGACCTGGAGAAGGAGCTTAATGATCTTGGGGTCGAGAAGAGGAAATCCGACGAGATGACCAAAGTTGGTTTTCAAGACGGGTTTTGTCTCGTTCGTCATCAAGTTCTTCTGAGGTTTCCAGATCTCGACCTTTCTTTCCTGGAGGCCCTAAATATCCCTGAGGGACCTTGGTGGTCTTGGTCCAAGCTCGAGCACTTGAACCTGCCTAAGATTCTTCCGGCGCCGGTGGTGGTGGAAAAGGATGCAGGGGCTAGTGGCTCCCGGGACGCCGAGAATCCCTAATTTATCTCAGGCCCCTTCTGCCTTCTTTTTCTCCTTCCTTGTACTCTTTCTTTCTTGGTAGTCCTTCTTCTTTGTAAACCGATCTTGTTTGTTAATGAAGACTTTTTTCTTTCCTGTAAGAAATTTTGGTTAAGTCTTTTTTGTTCATTCCTTTTTGCCCCGAACACGTTTGCTCAAGAGACTTCAGAAGATTAGATCGGTTCTCTGTGAGCCTTTGTATTTAGAAACTCTCGCAAGGTTTTACATTTCCTATTGTCCCGAACATGCTTGCTCGAGGGACTTCAGGAAATCGCACCCATGCTTATTCTGGCGACCGTCTTCACGGAATTGTAGTATATCTTTTTCTCAAGAATCTTTCTTTCAGAAGCCCGTGTAGCCAGAAAATTTTTTCTAACTTTGTACAATGTAAACCCTTTCATCAAGATTCTAAGCATAGAACTTTTTCAAGGCATCTGAATGCCAAGTGTTTTTTAATTCCACGCCTTCGGCGTCACCGAGCTTGTACACCCCTCTTCGTACTTCGGCAAGAACCAGATAAGGTCCCTCCCAATTCGCACGAAGTACGCCATGTGATGCCCTCCGGGGTACGAATTCCGCCTTTCGGAGAACGAGATCACCCTTTTTTATTCCTTTTGGCCTAGCTCGCAAGTTTATAGCGGCGGCCACTCTTTGCTGGAAAGCTTTCCTTCTTAGTTCCGCTATTTCTCTATGTTCGCCGACGAGGTCGAGCTTGGTTCTTAAGCCGAGGTCATTTCCACTTTCATCAAATACCTGCACTCGTACTGATGGCCGTACTACCTCTATTGGGATTATGGCCTCCGTACCGAAGACGAGTGAGAAAGGAGTTTCCCCTCTAGCCCTTCGGGGCGTTGTTCGGTAGCTCCATAGTACGCTCTGGAGTTCGCCTGGCCATTTCCCTTTTGCCTCCCCTAGCCTCTTTTTCAGACCATCTTTTATGGTCCTGTTAGATACCTCTACTTGGCCATTGCTTTGAGGATGGGCTACTGGGGCGAAGTGCATCTTGATTCCGAGGTCGTTGACAAAGTCCTGGAACCCTTTGTCAATAAACTGGGATCCATTGTCGGCTACCAGTATCCTCGGTATGCCAAATCTGCATATGATGTTCTTCCATACGAATTTCTGCACTTCTTTAGCTGAGATAGTTGCTAATGGTTCTGCCTCGACCCATTTAGAGAAGTAGTCCACTGCGACCACGCAGAACTTCACACCTCCGGGGGCTGTTGGAAGCGGCCCGATGAGGTCTATGCCCCAAACCGCGAAGGGCCAGGGATAGTCAGCCGAAGTCACAATTTCCGAGGGTGCCCTCTGGATTTTTGCGTGTTTTTGGCAGCTCTCACATTTTCGGACGAAATATCGTGCATCCTTTCTTAGGGTAGGCCAAAAATATCCTTGGCAGAGTACCACTGCGGCGAGGGCGTCAATCCCAATATGTGAACCACAAGCGCCTTCGTGGACTTCTTTGAGGATCATTTCAGTATCCTCCTCGCCAACACACCTCTGTAAAGGATTTGCATATCCCTGCCGATATAGCTCTTCGCCTATTAGGAAGAATCGCCCAGAACGTCTTCGCACTTTTGCGGCTTCAACGGGGTCTTCGGGGAGCGCGTTATCCGCAAGATACCTCTTTATTGGATCTCTCCAGCCCTTTTCCGAAGTTACTATGCTCAGTACTTCAATGCTCGGGTGATTTAGTACCTCGGTGTATGTTTTTGCCTTTGCCAGGCAATCCGCTTCGGTGTTTTCCCGACGAGGTACATTTTCGATACGTATGGTGTCGAACTCTCGAATGAGCTTCGTCACTAGTTCGTGGTATTTTTCCAGAATTGGGTCTTTCGCGCCGTAGTCCCCTGCCGTTTGCCGAACTACAAGCTGGGAGTCACTGTGAGCCTTCAAGTTTCTTACTCCAATTTTTCTGGCCAGGCGCAACCCTGCTATCAGAGCTTCATACTCAGCCACATTATTAGTGGTACTGAAGTTGAACTTGATGGCCTTTGTCACCTCTAGACCTTCGGGTCCTCTGATGATCACTCCGGCTCCTTGGTGCTCGGCGCCCGAGGCACCATCAACGTACAAGGCCCATTCTGGCTCATTTTCGTCGGGACTTGGGTGGCTGTCCTCGGTAATGGGGACCTCGGCAATGAAATCTGCCAAGGCTTGAGCCTTTATGGCTTTCCGAGGTTCATAAGTGATGTCATGTTCGCCAAGCTCTATACACCATTTGGAGAGCCTTCCCGAATGGTCAACCTTCTTCATGACGTCCCGCAGGGGTAAACTACTTCGGACGATGATGGGGTGAGATGAAAATATGGTCGTAGTCCTCCTGCCAGGACCAAGGCATATATAGCTTTCTGTAACAAAGGATATCTGATTTCGGCGCCATGCCAAGCTCTATACACCATTTGGAGAGCCTTCCCGAATGGTCAACCTTCTTCATGACGTCCCGCAGGGGTAAACTACTTCGGACGATGATGGGGTGAGCCTGAAAATATGGTCGTAGCCTTCTTCCTTCCAGGACCAAGGCATATATAGCTTTCTGTAACAAAGGATATCTGATTTCAGTGCCATGCAAGGACTTGCTCACATAGTAGACTGGCCACTGCTTCGCCCCTTCCTCTTTCACAAGGACTGAGCTTACTGCTTTTTCTGTGACGGCGAGGTACAACACAAGAGGTTCTCTTTCGCGGGGCTGTCGCAAAGTGGGCAGGCGAGCCAAGTAGATTTTGAGTTCTTCCCAGGCTTTTTGACAGTCTTCATTCCAAGCACGATCATTACTCTCGAGGTCGTCCTTCCTTTTTGCTGCCTTAGTGAGGACTTTGAAGAATGCTCGGCACCGGTCTCCATATCTGGAAATAAATCTGCTAAGGGAGGTTATTCTTCCAGCAAGTCTCTGCACATCTTTTATTGTGGCAGGAGTTCGGAATTCCAACAGAGCCTTAATTTTTTCTGGGTTAGCATCAATGCCTCTTTCTGATACCATGTACCCAAGGAACTTTCCCGAAGTTACCCCGAAGGTGCACTTCTCAGGGTTAAGGCGAATTCCGAAGGTCCTGAGCTGGTGAAAAGTTTCCCTTAGGTCTGTGACATGGTCTACAGGCAGCTTGCTTTTAACTATCATGTCATCTACGTACACTTCCATGTTCCTCCCTATTTGGTCATTAAAGACCTTGCTCATCAACCTCTGGTAGGTGGCTCCTGCGTTTTTGAGCCCGAAAGGCATCCTGGTGTAACAGTATGTCCCCCCCTCGGTGATGAAGGCTGTTTTTTCTTCGTCTTAGGGGTCCATCTTTATTTGATGGTAGCCGCTGAAGGCGTCTAGGAAACTTAGGAGCCCGTATTCGGCAGTTGAATCTACCAGTTGATCTATTGGCGGGAGAGGATATGAATCTTTTGGGCAAGCATTGTTCAGGTTTCTGAAGTCGATGCACATCCGAAGTTTGTTGCTTCCTTCTTTTGTGGCGATCACCACATTGCTTAGCCATTCGGGGTACTTGACCTCCCTGATTACATCTGCCTCCAATAAACGTTGGACTTCGGTTTTGACGAAGTCATTTTTATGGGCTGAGATGCCTCGTTTCTTTTGCCGGACAGGCTTTGCTTCCGGACTTACTTTGAGGCTATGTTGTATTACGCGCGGATTTACCCCCGGCCTGTCTTTCGGCGAGTAGGCGAACAGGTCTTTATTCATTACCAGAAAGGATACAAGTTTTTTCTTATCTCCTTCGGACAAGTTTTTTCCTATTTGGGTACTTCGTCCTGGGATAAGTTCCACTTCTTCCATTTCCACCTTGCCAGAAACTTCTTTCTCGCCATTTTTTGACTTTGAAGCCCCTTCTTCTACAGCTTGTGTGAAATTGTTTGCTGGGGCTTTTCGGGCTTTGACGAACACCTTTCTTACTTCGCCCTGATCTATGAAGATTTCTGCGTCTCCTTCCTTGGTGGCGAAAGTGACAGTCAAATGTCTCACGTCAGGGCGAATGTGCAGATTTCCCTGCGTCTGCCTTCCAAGGATGGCGTTGTATGATGAGGGGACATCCATGACGATGAACCTCGCCATTGTCGAGGCAAACAACTCAGCTGGTCCTTTGACCGAAGTCCCTCTCATCATTAATGGAAGGTCGATCCATCCGAGGACGGGTAACTCGGACGGTCCTACCCCGAAGGTCGGTGAAGTGACAGGCCTGAGATCACTGATGGATATGCCCAAGCTCGGCAGCAGTTGTGAAAATAGGACGTCAGCGTTTGATCCGTCATCAAGTAATACCCTTTTGACATCCCAGTTTCCAATTCTTGCCATCCCAGTTTCCAATTCTTCAGGAGTGGGTCGTCGTGAGGGAAGACGACTGTGGAACCATCTTTTCGGGATAGCTTCTTCGCCGGACTTTGATAGTCCATGACAGCTATTTCCCTGGCCTTCCTTTTTCTTTCCGAGGATGGGAGCCCCGTCGTGATTGTTTGTATGACTCCCGCAGGGGGTGGAGGGCGCCTCTTCGGACTTCGGTTTCTCCGCCTGTCGGAGTCGTAGTCCTCATCTTCTACCTTTCCTTCCTCCTCTTTCCTCCCCTTCGGGGAAGGCAACCGTAGGTACCGCCGAAGTTGGCCTTGTTTTATCAGCGATTCAATATACTTCTTCAGCTGGAAGCAATCCTCAGTGTCGTGGCCATGATCGCGATGAAATTGGCAGAACTTCTTCATGTTTTTTCTATTTTCAGCGGTCATGGCCCTTGGCCTCTGAACTTGTGTTCCCTGCCTCTCCAGAGTCATGAGGATGTTGGTCCTCGTGGTGTTCAGCGCTGTGAAGTTCGGGGGTTTCCTTCCTCGCATTCTCCGGGGTCGGGGTGGCTGGTCGGTCGGATAGCGTGCCTGCTGGCTGGACCCCTCGCCACGGGTGTGCTCGGGCCTGGGTCCGCCCATTCTTAGTTCTTCGGCCGTCATGTGCTGTTCGGCCCGTCGGTAGAATTCGCCCAGTGTGTCTGGAGGGTCCTTGGAGAATTCGTAGAAGAGTTGGGAATCCCTCCGAAGGCCCCTTGTCATGGCGAGGATGCGTATTTCGGGCCGAAAGTCTGGAACACTTAAAGCCTCTCTGTTGAACCTCTCGACATAGTCGCGTATAGTTTCTCCGCTTCTTTGCGCTATGTCGAACATTTGAACGGGCATCTTCGCCGTCGGGCGACTCCCGATGAACTGTTGGGTGAAGGCTGTTGATAACTCCTGGAATTTTCCGATGATTCCTGGAGCCAAGGAGTTGTACCACGCGGTTGCTGGCCCAGAGAGGGTGACCTCGAAGCACTTGCACAAGGTGGCGTCGTCCGCACCGTGCATCATCATGCTGCGTCTGTACTTCGTCAGGTGGGCCTGTGGGTCGGTCCGACCATCGTACGTCTCTAGCCGAGGTACCCTGAAGTCACCTGGCATAGCTGCCTCGACCACAGCTCGGGTGAAAGGAGACTGATCCCCACAAAAAGACTCAGACAGTCTGGCCCAAACTGGCTTGCGAGCCACCTGCCTCTCGACTCGGTCCAGCCTTGCCAATATTTTTTCCATGAGGGTGGCGGCGCTAGGTTCTTCCTCAGGTGGAGGAGATTGACGGCGCCTCTTCGGAGAATGGCTTCGTCGTCGGGGAGAGGGTGACCTCGTCTCGGGCAAAGGGCTCATTCGGCGTCAAATTTTGGGTTGGTTGGGCCCCGTTTGCCCTGGAAGGCGTGCCCCGAGGGGCATATTTTCTGTTAAAGACTCCTCACGTGGGTCTTCACTCCCCGAACTGCGGCGGACTGCTTTGGGGCTCTTTTCCCGAGGGCGTACCGGTGAAGGAGACCTTTGGGTTTGAGCTTGTTGTGGCCATCTTCTGTCTATCTGTTGTGTCATCTCAGCCACAACAGAGCGTTGGAAGTCACGGAGGAAGCTCATGGTTATGACCAGAGGACGTTCTTCCTCGGGCGTGGAAGTCCCTGGAAGAGTTTGCTCAGCAGCCGGTTGGACTTCAAGGCGCGGACGGGGACTTCGGGAGTCCTTTGTCCTTAGAACGCCGAGTCTCAACGACGGCAACCTGAGGGTGGGTTCCCACAGACGGCGCCAAATGATGTCCGGAGACATCTTCGCTGGAGGACATGGTGGTTTCTGGAGGGACTTCCTGAGGAGGAGAACGCCCGGAGTGGAGGTTTCCCAGGGAGTGGTACCTGAAGAGCCCAAAAGGAAAGGTTAGGAGGTCCCCGGGATGTTTTTCCGGGGAGGAGCCTCCGACGCCCAAGTTAGTTTTCTGAGAGGTGAAGGAAAGAGAGCACTCAAGGGTTTAGTGGCCTTGCCTGTTCGTATCCTCTCAACTGACTGACCAACCCATTTGCAAGGGGCTGCTCTTTGGTATTTATAGAAGTGTCTGGCCCGTTCAGATCGTGACACGTGTTCGGTCAGATCTGCTGTGTACCTTTGGACAAAGGGGACAAGTAGCTGTTTGTAGGCTCCCTCGAGCCTTGGTCCGAGACAGGTTGTGACAAGGCCTGGGCGGCGTCGGCGTGTCAGAGCGTCGTTTGAGGTGACATGGTGCGTCTGTGGGCGATGTGTCAGAGGCTCCTTAAATGCTCCTGCCGTACTCCCGATGTCCTTTGGGCGAGGTCATTCTCTGGGACGAACACCCTTCTTCGGGAGTTATGTTCGCAGTTCGGGGCGCTGCCTAGCTCGCAGGTTCCGCCTTCGGAAAATCCTCTCTTTCTTGCGGTAGCTGGTTCTTCTATCCCGAAGGCGATCCGTTTAATCCCCCGAGGGGGCTGTCTGCACCTTTGGAGCTCTCTGGGGTACTAGGCTAAATCCCGAGCTCGAGGCACTGGAATTCACCTAGTCCGAGGTCAGTACTAGTGCCTCCCTCGGATGGTGCCAGGCTTCCCGAGCATGCTTTTGACATGAGGTACGTTCTAGGAGAGGCGATAGTCCTTCGACTATCAATACACTTCCTGTTCCACCAGTAAAGCCTTCATAAAAGTATCATGATATGTAATGGCATTGAAAGGCCTAACAGTTCTCCTGATATCTGGTCTCAGGACTTTGACAAACTTTTTCGCTTTAAGTTCTTCCAACCCATGGTACTGTGGTTCATACCTCACAAGTTGGTTGAACTTGTGTTCGTATTCCAGAACACTGAGGTTGTCTTGTTGTAGTGCATCAAACTCAGCTTGCTTTGGGTCTTTGATGGCATCACTTATATACTGGTCTTGTAACAACCTTGTGAACTCAAGCCATGTCATCTCCAGCTCATGATCTATTCTTTTGCCTCTTTGGGTAGCATGCCTATCTTTAACACTTCTTCACCACATTTTTTCACTACCTACAAGATTGTACGTAGCCAGAGATACTTTCTTGGTGGAGCTTAAGTGCATCTTCTCCAACTTCTTCTTAATAAATCCTAGCCATTCTTCAGCTTTCTCTGGTCTAGCTTTGCCATTAAATTGTTGAGGTCTTAAGCCTTGAAACCTCTCCAATAATATGACATTATCAGAGCTCTCAAGACCTTCAGCTCTATGCCTTCTGGACCTGTGTGAATCTTCTAAGTCTATATAGTCTTTATGTCTCCTTCTTCTTTTCCTCTCACTAGGTCTTTCTGGTTCATCCCCATGGAATGGTCATAAGCTGAGTTATTGGCTCTGGATACTTTGCCAATCTCAGACCTAATTCTTTTGCCTCTAGGATGTCTTCTATCCTCATCTTCAGCATCTTCATTCTCTTCATTTTCATCAGAAGGAACATTCACTCAGTTGTTCCTAACAACTTCCTGGTTCAGCTCTTGTGGTAATGCTTGTGCTACTTGGACTCCTTGTTGTTATGCTTACAGTAACCTTACTAAGTTTTCATTTATCTGGGCCAAGTTTCTTTGTAGTTCAACCCACACCTGCGGTACATTCATTTTAGGTGTTGGGTTTTCTACTTCCTGAACCCTTGGCTGCTCTTCTATATCCCTTCCACTTCTGCTGGCCTACTTAGTAGGAGGTCATAGGGGTCCCTGATCCCCTCTCCTTGTGGCTACCATTTTCCTGTTTCATGAAAATCAGAAGAGCACAATCTATATACTATGTGTTAGGTACTTAACACTAGCAGCTGACCCAACTAAGCTATATGTATGCAAGTATATGCATCATGTCATATACACATAAACCACATTCAAACCTTGCTCTAATACCAACTTTTGTTACCACTCTAACAGCTTAAATACAGTGACAATATTTAATTTGTCAATCTCCCAGGAGTTATGCATGTTCTGTAGGCCATAAGAACAATGCTCACTATATTACCCAAGTGGCCCTGCTAGTCTTTATGCAAATATATGTATATTGGTCAAACCATAACACACATATTTACATTTATGCACACTATGGCAGCTAAGAAGGAAAACACTAGCACAATTATTAGTTTTGGCTTCCACGCATTAGGTAATCTTGTTAAGTTCTAGTGGCCAGCCACTGCACCTGTAACTTCCACTAATAAACTGTATCATTCTAGCCATGTAACCCCCCATTTTATTTTATCAAGTAAAGACATATAGCAAACCAATAATTTTTTCTGTTACATCGAAATCCCACCTATGGACCAAGTTGTGGATTTTTTATGTTGGTTACCAAATTCTGACCAGATGAACAGTAACTTATCCAAATTTGGAACGTCATATCTTTGGCTACAGAGCTCCAAATTTAAAAATTCAAAATTCTAGTTCAACCTCTATATGTGCTCTAAGTGTGGTCAAAATTTATTATCAATATTCCTTCTACACAGTGAGTTATGGAGCTTTAAGTGCAGAGTCAAAATTCTGGTCACTTTATGACCATTCTGCCTATACAAAATTTCATAAGATTCATACACTTCATTTCCAGGTGCAAAACCAACATGGGAAGGTTCTTACACGTCTTAGACACTTGGAAAAGTCATTCCCCTAAATTTAGTGGCATTCGATAAACATTAAACATAATTTTCTTTGGAATAGCTAATGAGTTGCAAATTGGACAGAATTGAACATTCAACCTGAAACATCACTTTATTGCTTCATATATAATCCATACACCATCTATAGTGTATTTACATGCATATATGTACCATACATATGTCCTATCTTAGTTGGGTATGTACACTAGCTTCTTGGAGTGCCTTACAACCACCATGCACTCCAAAAACTTCAAAAGACAGCTGCTGTGTAAGGCAGAAAGTACCACCACTAAAATTAGCAGATGTACTCTAAAAGTCATGAAACACTCTATTTTAATAATATATATATTGAAGTTCATGTACCTGAAATTTCAAAGGAAAAATCAAACTAGAACTATTAGTTTGAACATTCTCTTTCAGGTGTTCCTGAAAATGGATAGAAAGGGGAGTAAGCTCTTTGTAAAGAACTTAGTAAGGGCTTTCAATGTAAAGTATTCCATAGCAATGTACCACCTGAAATCACAAAGACATAAAAACATACAAAAACAACACATACACACAAATATGGCAACCATATGCACCAACAAACACAGCAACAAACACATGTAATGCTGGCAGCAATAACACATTAGGTTTAGTCCGTAATCATTCAACAAAACAATAAGATATCACTTTAGTAACACTATGGCAGCCCTCCTCAAGCTTTTTCTTGGTCTTAGGAGTCTTTTAGGTCTTAGTTAGTACTAACTTGGGCTCTAGAAACTCTTCTTTCTTACTGTCATCTTTAGCACGGTAACACTAAGGCCAAAACCTTGCCATGCTTCTTTCCCCTTAACCCATACTTGGTTCCTTGAGCTTTTTGCTCTCTTCCAAGCATGGTTTTAGCTTCATGGATGTTTGAAAATATAGTAAACAATCCAGGAAACTTTAGAAAACCTTTACCTTTTGCTATGAAATCTTAAAACCCAAATAGAACCAAAATTAGGTTTTCTTGCACTCTTTGATGTCTTCTTTGCTTTCTCTTGCTTCCTTTTTTTTCTCTATATGATGGCTATGGAGGATGATGGAAGAGCTTAAGGAAGAGGCCTTAGCTACTGGAGGCTGAAATTTAAAGAAAATGGCAATGAAATGAAAATTTTTCTTCATTTATACATCATTTTGACCAACGTGGCATATATGCAAATTTTTTAAAATTTTGCCAACACTTGGAAAGTTTATTTCTAGCCATTTTGGCTGGGAAAATGATAGATTTTGGCCTCTTTTAATCTTGAAAAAAAAATCATTTTGACTTTAGGCAAAAATGTGGACACTTAAGCACCTTAGTTGGCATTATGCCACAATTGATCAACTTTTCCTTTTTAAGAATTTTGGTCCCCAACGATATCCTTAATTCCATCCATGTCCTTTCCATAGCTATCTTTAGAAATTTGTGCAATTGAGTACCCAACTTTTGTAACTTTACAATTTAGTCCATAGGTTAATTGAAAGTTAGGCAATGTGCCAATGCTTTCTTAAGGACTAAGCTATCATTATTTTTGCCACTTAAGGGGGTGTATGTTGAATACTTTAAACTTGACAAATCATACACTATGGTGAAAATTAAAGCATATAAGTTTAGGTCCTTATGCTCTAATTTTCCCATTTTCTGAAGGTGTAACAGTTTTAGTTAGAGACTTCTAAGAAGGTGTAGGAAGAACCAGAGGCTGAGCCAGTTGGCAGGGAGATGAGTCAGCAGAAGACTAGTAGGGGAGCCTTGAAAGTTACTATCTACCTTAATGGCTAGTTAGTGTTTGCATTATTTGATACTGGAGCTTCATTGTCCCTAATTTCTGCTAGCTTGGTTACAACCATGAATTTGGAAGTAAAGTACATGACAAACATGTATTTGGTTAAAACTGTTGGCAATGAAGTCTTATTTACATATCACATTGTTGAAAATTGTGTGATTCAAATTGACAAGTTGAAACTAAGGGCAGACTTGATAGTGCTAGACACTTATGACTATGATGTGATATTAGGTATGAATTGGTTAAGTGAGAATAAAGTGATTATAGATTGTCATGCTAGACAAATATTGATGCCTGGTTGTGAACCATATGAACTAGATAAATCACTAGAGTTAGCCTTGTACTACCAAATTAAAGTGTTGAAACTAATAACTCTAGAAGATGAATATGAATGCCTGGAACTAAATGATCAAGGAGTGGCTAGTGAACCTAAGCAAATACCTATAGTTTAGGACTTTCCTGATGTTTTCCCTTATAGACCTACCTGGACTACCACCCAAGAGAGAGGTGGAGTTTGAAATCAAACTGGTACCAGAAGTAGCACTAATGTCTATTGCTCCATATAGGATGCCACTACCTGAAATGGTAGAATTGAGAAAACAAGTAGATGACTTGCTTGAGAAAGGGTTCATTAGTCCCAGTGTGTCTCCTTGGGGAACACCTTTTTTGTTTGTGAAAAAGAAGGGATGGAACCCTTAGGTTCTGTATAGATTACAAAAAGCTTAATGCCTTGACCATTAACAACAAGTACCCCCTCCCAGAATTGAAGATATATTTGACCAGTTGAAAGGAGCAAGAATATTCTATAAAATAGATCTAAGGTCTGGTTATTTCCAGCTAGGGGTTACGGAGGAAGACATACCTAAGACTGCTTTCAGGACTAGGTATGGACACTTTGAATATACAGGGATGCCATTTGGGTTTACAAATGCACTTGCATTTTTCATGGACTTAATGCAGAGGGTGTTCAGAGCACACCTAGACCATTTTGTGGTAGCTTTTATTGATGATATTTTGGTGTACACAAAAGATGAGGAAACTCATAAAGAGCACCTAAATGTGGTGCTTGGCTTGCTCCAAGAACACAAGCTTTATGGGAAGCTGAGCAAATGTAAGTTTTGGACTTAAGAAATTGGATTTCTAGGTCATGTGATAAATGATCAAGGATTGGCCGTGGATCCTAAAAAGGTAAGGTCAATCTTGGATTGGAAGCAACCCCAAAATGTGAAAGAAGTTAGAAGTTTCCTGGGGTTAGTTGGCTATTACAGGAGATTTGTGTCAAAATTTTCTATTATAGCAGCACCCATGACCCAGTTGACTAGAAAGAACCAGAAATTTGTC